>JAVJIF010023749.1:0-67928 GCA_038442645.1 Agave tequilana
AACCTCTCTCATGGGACCAGCTCAATAATCAAGAAGGTTGGGTTCCCGCTGTCGGTGATCTCAACTATGGGCTAACCCCTTCCCCTGATGATTCTAGGATTATTCTTTTAGATAGACTCGTTATCAAAATGGATTTTATAAGATCTAGAGTCATATATATGGCTTAAAGTCTTTTCATATGTTTCATATTTTGATGCAATCATTACTGCCCATCTTATGAGAAACTTCTCCCTCAATTTGGGAGACATATAACATTTGATCATGAGATAACATTATCATTATCATTGCAAATTGAAACAATATACAGAGTATGTAACAAATGCATCATCGTATACATTAAAGAATTAACATTTGCAATGTCATCGGAACCACATGTGTAATTTAGTTTTTGTTCTCAATGTCATTATAAGTAAGAATGATAATGAATGTTCTAACATATATAGAACTAATACATTACCTTTGTAAACTGATAATGCTTAAAGATATAATACTACAATTTGATCGTAAAGATGGTTACATGTTGGGGTTTGGCTATATAGTCTACCCCCGAAGTTGCCTCATCATTTCACATCATTAATCTTAAATGAAAATTTCATCCCATAAGCGTATCTCATATATAAATTCTTTATGCCACATTATACATATAATTTTCAAATGTAAAAATTAAATTTATGAGTAAGATAAACTGACCATACGAGCGCAAATGCTTCTTGTTCCCAGGAACATGCCACACATTTATTGTTGTTGCTCATTCCATTTGGATTAGAGAAACCGAATTAACAAACAATAAATGAATTCAAATTTGTTAGTAAGATTTAAACAAGCATTGAAAATTGAACTCCATTTAAAAAATATTCAATAAATCAGATAATTGTCATTCTGCAATTAAAATGCTTAAAATATGCAATTAAAGAATTTTCTTCGTTGTTTCTCAAGCAGAGTTTAATAACCAGTTTGTCCATCGTAACCTTATTAAAGCACATCATCAACAAAATTAGATATAAAATTTAATTTTGATCAGTAAGGTTAGAAAAAATTCTTAACCTCTATAATTACAGAATAGACATGAAAATATTGTAATGTAATAAACATGATTTATGGTAAGATCTGTAACTAAATAATGCATAATGATTTTGCAATGAAGTCTATGAAAGAAATAAAAAAATGAGTCTAGAGATTACTCACTAAATACAGTAATAGTAAGAATTAATTATTATTCTTCTGTAAATAATCAAATAAAATAAACTATCCAATAGAGCTGAATGTGACTTCAATTGATTTAAAACTTGTAAGTTAGATATATTAGTTGGCATAGTAGCAGGAACTTAGTAACTGTTTCTAATGCTAAAGAACAAAATATATCAACTAATTAAGCATAAGAACCTATCTGCACTACTACTAACAAAGGCTTAGATAAATATTTTTTTTTTTCTACAGCACAAATGGCACACTAAAATTATATTTAGATGATCGAAGAACTATAAACAACATAGATAGTGACAAACTAGTCAATATTTACAAAAGAACTAGAAGAATCAAGAAAAAAGAAAAGAAAGGAGAAGCAATCTAATGAGTCAAGTAAAGCAGAAGGGAACGAACAAGACAAACTGAATAAGAGAGAGAGAGGATAGAGACAAGGAGGAAAGTAACAACCAAACAAACCACTGAAGCATAAAGAATAATGCATAACAAAAAAAATAGTTGTAGCACTTAATAAATATATATGTATACAATGACTGATCAAAATCATGAGAAAATTGATAGGGAAAAACTTTGAAAAGATAATAACTAAACAATTGGAGATAACTGTGATTTAAAGTCACTGGTTAACATGTTAAGCATGTCAATTTGTACACAACATTCTTGATTTAAATATTAACAATCAATTAGAAATGAATTATCCAGTATGAACAGATTAACACAGATGTTATGCAAGATGTTAGAAGATTGTGGAGATCTTTGACATGTAAGGCAACAGTCTAAGAAAGGAATAGATGGATTCTTTCAAATTCCTACATCAATTCGAACTCTAATTCAGCTGTTTATTATGAATTTTTTTACTCAAAGAAAAGCATGCATTCAATGAATTATAATGAAAGTTCAGCATCAGTGACAAAATTTTCTAGTTCTGAGAAAATTCGATAAGAATCAATTTTTGCGTGTAGGAGCAAGAAACATAGATCTTTAAGGATGATATACGGTCTGAGCACTAAAACAAACAATTGAAGAAATATTTTTCATTCAATGAATTGTGCTAATGCCAACTTATTTTATTTGTTCAAATTATTACATAGTTCCAAACGGGCAAAGACAAAATGAATGAGAGCTTACAATGGCTTCCACATTCAAAGCGATTTATAGTAATTATTCTAGCATTGACTAGTGATAAAATCTTTAGACCGCTATGCAGGGCCAAAAGGACCAAAGTAAGGGCAGGAACAAGTAGGTTAGAGTTCAAAAGAAGAAAAGTAAACAAAATCTTGCAACTATAATTTAAGGCAAACTTTAATTGTATCCAGTGTAGCATGAGATATTTTGTAGTAGAGAGTGTGATTACTTTAGCTATGTCACTTACCAATCACATATGAAGAAGAACATGAAGCAAGAGATTTAACAGTTCTAGAAATTTTTAGTAGGCTATCAGAATTTTCAAGGTATTCAATAACTATTAGAACAATCTTCATACTTAATTCATATACCTTTCAAGAAGACATCAAAGAGAAATAGGTTGCTTTCAAAAACATTCAAAATAGAATGCATGTCGAGATAACTTGAAGCAAGGTCAGGAAACATGGTGATTATAGTTTAATTAGAATGAAGGACCTAGGTAAACAATGGCAATAGATTAAGGCAGCTCGTATAACATGTGGTATAACACGCAATAAATGTATAATACATATAACTGTCAGTAAAAGACCCCAAGAAGCCCGTGATGCTAACAGATGACCAAAACATTTGAAAGCAAAATAATAATAAAAAAAAATAAGTGCAATCAAACAGATGAAATTAGAATTCAAAAGCTGGCACAAATTGTTTTTTAGATAATAAAAAAAAAATCAGCATAGTTATTGAGGTGTATGGTAGTTCATATTTCGCATACTTTTTTAATTTCCATCAATCTATATTTTTCCTCCCCACAGAACATTCTGATGGATCCCCAAACAGCTAGGGTTAGATTCAATTCCTAAACTAGACCAAACAAACTAAAGCACCCAGCATTAACTTATACTTGATAATCCATATAACAAAAAAAAGTCCTTCTAACTTGCCCATTTCTCTCCAATAAATTTTGTTCTCTCTTTCCTGCTGAATTCAACAAGATGTAATCTACTGGTGAAAATAATAGTTACATATATTTACAAATTTTCATAAGAAATGAACACATTCCCATTTTCTTTCTAATTTATGTTCATGGTATCAGGACTGATTAAAAGATCAATTACTTTCTATGCCTTTTAGAATGTTGGGATTTTTCTATCCAAAATTAAAATAACAATTAATTTAATAAAATAAATATAGGAACAACGTTACCGGTCTCGGGGAAGGCGCATGATCGCTGCGCTAAAAGGCATATCGCCGATCTAGTGCGGTCAGCCAAGGCAGATGTGCCCCTAGCAATACTACCCCTCTCTGCTGGTGTCCCTTGCGTGCACGATCACGAAGGGGAGGTGACCTCGAACTGTAAGCAATGTCCAGATTAAAGGAGGAAGGTGAAATTTGATATGAGAAAGAGGAAAGAGAGAGGGGAATCTTTTTTTCCATGTTAATTCTCTTACTCCTACTTTCATGATGTTGATGTATATATATAGTGAAGTTTAGCCCCTAACTCTTAACAACTAACCCCACTAATATGATAATTAACCTTACTTTCTATGACAATAACCCCATTAGTGGAGTTGTGGTTAGAGACCAAATCAAGTAGTTTATTTAAGAATTTTAATCTTTTTTATATTTTAATAAAATATCCAACATGTATTATATAGATAGAAATTGATACAAATATAATTATACAAATATAAAAAATCTTCATTTTTTCACTCATCTTCTGGGGAGTTTTCAATGATTTCATCTACTGTTTTATTCGGTCTTCTTATCTCTGCATTGAGCCAATCTTTCTCGTAGATTCTCATCTCGATAGCTTCTGACGCCATGCGGTTTCTCATATCAGTCAGCACTCGTTCAGCTGTACTAAAAGCAGATTCTGATGTTACAATAGAGGCAGGAGAAGTTAGTAAATCACGTGTCATGATGGAAAGCACAGGATATGTCGATTTCTATGATTTCACCATGCCAAAATATCAAAATTTTCAATCTGCACCAATCTCAGGAGCTATAACACGAGTAGAATAATAATGAAGTTCATTCAATGAGTCTGAGCTTTTTGATCTTTTAGATTCAGATAATAAAGAACTTTTAGACCTATATGAAGATGCATGTTGGGATGATTGTTTATTTCCAATTGAGAATCATAAAAATCATACATATTATTTATAGAAAGCTCAATATCATTCCATGCTAAGAAACAATCAGGATAATTCATTTTTTCATAAAAATTTTCAAGTGAAATTTATATCCTTCAAATTTAATTCGAGGATCCATAATTGTAGCAAAATAAATATAATAGGAAAATGTTTAAAATACTTATTGAATTTCTCTTCCATTAGTTCAATATATTTTCAAGTAAAGAATCATGTCGATATGTATGAAAAAGTTCAGTAATTTTAGTTAACTCGTAAAAAACTAAATTAGTTGTGAGATAATAAACCCCAGAAAATAATCTTGTTACTCTTTCAAATTTTTCAAAAATTCACAAAGTACTTCAATAATTTTTCAATCATTATCGAAAATTAACATATCTGAAAATTCTGTGGAAATAAACATATCTATTACAGTCTGATAAGAAATAGCTTTCCTCAACATATTATATGTTGAGTTCCAACGAGTCCTTATGTCCTGAGGTAAACTTTTTATTGGTAAGCCTAAGCTAGGACAACATTATTTAAAGCTTTGCCTTCTTGGGCCACTACTTCTAATATATAAAATAGTATTTCTTAAATTTTGAATATAAGTATCTATACATTTTAAACTATCATGTACACACAAGTTAATAATGTGACATACACATCGAATATATGAAAAAAAAATTCATTCAAAACTGGTCTAAAATAATTTTTTAAAAGTTCAATTGCAACAGTATTATTACTAGCGTTATCAACTGAAATAGAAAAAATTTTAGATTCACGCCTAAATTCTCTAACAACTTTCATAATAGTCTGACTAAGATTAGAACCAATATGAGAAATTTTTTTTTAAAACCAATAATTCTTTTATTTAAAAGCCAGTCAGAATCAATAAAATGTGCAGAAACAACTATGCAATGAAAGCCGTTAAGAGCTCCCAGCAATCAGAAGTAAGTGTAACTCTTTGTGGCATAAAAGAAAAAGTTACAATTAAAATTTGTTTTGTTTCCTCAATAACCCTAACATTTCCGCTTTAATAGTATCTTTACAGAACGGATCATATTCAGGATTATGGCTAGTTCTAATAAAATTTGTAAATGCTTCATTTTCAGTAAAACTAAAAGGTTATTCAGCCTGAGTTAAATATTTAGCAAGATTAGTTTTACCTCTTTGACGATTATAATTAAAAGTATTTAGTGTGACACCAAAAGTAGAAATTTGTGTTTGTCGTGGTTGATTCTGGGGATGTTTAGCCCTAATGTGCCTAGTTAGTGTGCCGGTTCTACTATTTTTTGGAAAGCATAAGAAACATCAGGATAAATCTGTATATAGCCTTCCTAACTCTATTAACAGTTTCTTTTAAAAAAATTTCAAACCTCAGATTTTTCATCTGCTATGAAAGCAACTTCGGCAGTGGAAGGAAGCAGAAGGTGCATTAGAAGGTGGCTCAGAAGAAGAAATAAAATATGTGGATGGTGTTTCTGTTTGTGTAAATAGAAGTATTGGAGTGTCCGGTAAAGATATATGCAAATCATACCATTCTTGACTAGTTAAATCTAAAACATTATACCTATTAGAAGAAGATTGCTAGTGCTTGCTAATGAAGAGTGTGTTCATTTTTAAAATAAAATTGACAAAAATATAAACACCAGAACTTTTTATAAATTGTGAGAGCTTGAGCACTTGGAAATTTGAGGAGAGATTGAGAGAGCTTGAATGCTTTATCACTTGAGAACTTGAGGAGAGGTGGAGGGAGCTAGAGCACTTGAGTACCTTGAGAGAACTTAAGGGAGCTTGATCACTTGAGAAACTTGAGAGTTTGAGCACTTGAGAAGTTAAAAGAATTTTAAGAGATTTTGAGAGAAGTTTTTGGTAATGAAATGAAGTGAGGAAGAGTGGGTATTTATAGAAAGGAATGAGTAGTTAAAATTTTTTTTTTGGCAAAAAAATTTTTTTTGGTCAATATACCCGTTGGGGGATTTGTAAAAAAAATTACAAACCCCTAAACAGCTATATTATTTTGGCCCAATATAGCTATTGGGGTTTTTTGTAAAAAAAAATTTACAAATCCCCCAAACCCGGCAACGACTACTAAACTAGCCGTTGCCTGGGCCGGCCGAGTCGGCTGGGCCGCGGGCCACTTAGGCCAAACCCGGGCACGCCCCAGGTTTGGGGGCGTGCCCGGGCTAGGCAGCGGCTTAGGTTGCCAGGCCGGCCGGGCCGGCCGGGCCGGGCCCGTGCTAGGTCGGCTCGGCCGGGCCGACCCGCCTGGTTTGCACCCCTAGATTTCGCTGCATCCCTTGTATCAAACTGTAATTAGGAAAAAAATCCAGCTTCATAATTTAATTCGCTACAACTACTTCTTTTTTAACTATTCAGGTGCACTCATATGTCAAACACAGAAGTGCTTCTTAGTGACGAAAAACGCAAATGCTCTGCAGTAATGCCCCGAAAAAAATGGATCGCTTCGAAATGCGAACTACTGTACATAGAGGACTATGATCATGATCTTAGTCCTCATAAAAAATTCACATTTCTGAGTCTTTATTAGGACTGCGACCATGATCACAGTCCTCACGAAAATGTCATGTTTTTGTGTCTTTACAAGACTGTGATCATGATCACAATTATCATAAAAAATGTCATGTTTCTGAGTCTTTATAGGACTACGATCATGATTGCAGTCCTCAATCGCAATCCTTTTTATTAGGACTGCGACCATGATCATTGTCCTCACAAAAATGTCTTATTTTTCATGATCGCAGTCCTCACAAACCATAATTTTTCAGCCTATAGTGGGACCGCGAAAATGATCACATTTATCGCAAAATGCCCTAATTTTCAATTAATAAAAGGAGAGCGACCATTGGTCAAAGGAAAGCTCCTCAATTGATGCCAAGGTAATCAAGCGTATCCAAGCTCATATTGCAACTCTAGCTCAAAGAGATGAGCTAAAGAAAGTAGGGATGATGTGTCCTTACCCGCTAGAATTGGATTCAGTTCCCTATCCACCAAAATTCAAGCTACCTACGCTGCACACGTATGACGACGAGCTCGTCGAATCAGCACATTTATTACTTCCAGTCACAAACTGGCAACGTGATAGACAACGATATTGTCATGGCCAGGCTATTCATTGGCACTCTTAAGGGATAGCCTTTGATTGGTTTAGTAGCCTACCCAGCTGCTCTATTAATTCTTAGATTGACCTAGAAACCCGATTCCTCTCTCGATTCTACAAGGATGACACGAGGTGACTATGCAAAAGCTCCTCTCGACAGTCCAGAAAGGAGGAGAACCAGTGTGGGAATATATTGAGAGGTTTCGCAGCCTTTCTCTCATGTGCCCTGCTGGTATGCTATTACCTATGCTACTCCAGACCTGTCAGCATAATTTACTCGACAAAGTGAAAATTTGTATGGAAGCTGTCAAAGCCCATACATAGAAAGAGCTTGTTGAGTAAGCTGAGATAGCTGAGCAATCAGCTAAGAAGTTTTAACCCTCCATACCCAAGAACAAATGAGGGTCAACATCAAGGGGCGTGATGCAGCCTAATTTTTCCAACCAAAAGGAAAAGAAATCATGGCCATTGAGCTGTCAGAGATAACTTAACTGAAGTAGAAAAGCGGCACCAGTGGAAATCAAGAGTTCAAATTTCCGCCAAAGGTTTACTCTTTCAAAGACGAGCAGGTGGTGACAATTTTCTACTTGCTTCACAAGGATAATAAGCTCAAGTTATTCGAAGTTTGACGACCTATTGAAGTAGGATGTACAAATGATCCCAACTACTGTCTCTTCCACAGGATGGTACACCATCCCACCAGCAAATGCTTTGTCCTCAAGGACAAGATCCAAGTATTAGTGGACGCTGTGTTCTAACTCTCAAGTCAGAGCAAAAGAAAGTCACCGCAAATATGGTCTCTAAATTTCGGGACCTTCCTGAAGACGATAGTTCAAGATGGAGTAACCTTAGTACCTAAAGCCAGACTGGATGTTATCAACCCAATGGCAAAAGTGCAGAAAGCCAAGGGCCTCGTTTCAATGACGATAAAATCTGGAGAGATTTATCGGTCCACCCGGATATCGTCAAAGATAACAATGGGAATCTAGTAAGCCTAAGCTCAAAGGTAAGTCATGTAATGCCATCTCCCTTACAACAGATGATGACGTTGTGACTATAGCTTTACTCAGTGACTCAGAAGAGGAGAAGCTTGCCTTAACGACATAGCCTGCTACCTCGCAACCAGTAGGCATCCGGTCTGGAAAGCCGTACATGCGACGGTATGACCAGACCCCCGACGAGACACAGTAGCGAACGACATTGGGAGCAACTGCACCGTTCCAGGCTTCGGTACCATCCCCGCCACTAGACAAAGGGAAGTAAATGAGGTCCAATTCGACAAATCATTAAAAAAAGATCCTCCTAAGGGGCTTAACGCTCCTTTTCGCTTCGATATATTGGCACAACTTGTCAATATTTTGGCTCGTATAACTTTGTATGAGGTACTTTGCCTCTCAAAGAGATAAGAGAGGCGCTTAAGGATGCACTTGCTGACTCAGAAACCTTTTTGACATAAGTACCGACAATCCTACAGATGATGACAGGATTCCATGCCCCCAATGTCATTTGGTGCAACGACAGGTGTCATCATCACCTTCACTCCTGAGGACATGCTGTTTAAAGATAATAAGCATGATGACATGTATACTACATTGGGTATATTGGTTCTACATGTATCGAGAGGATCCAAGTTGATCCAGGATCTGCTCTCAACATCACCCTAAAGAGGCTCCTCTACTTCCTAGGTATCTCACTCAGCAGGTTATCCACCACCACTACAACCATCTATGGTTTCAATGCTGGGAGTAGTCACCATCTAGAAAAGATTCATCTCCGATGCCAAATTGGAGACTTAAAATCAGAAGTAACGTGCTACGTCATCGATGTTGACACGTCTTACAACCTCTTGCTCGGACGACCATAGATCCATGCCAACTAGATCATCCCTTTCACACTGCACTAATGCTTCGAATATGTGGGAGATGATGTTGTGGTCCGAACGGTATTCACTGAAGTGTAGCCATTCAAAAGAGTGGATAACTACTTCACCGACTCTCTCCTCTACCAAGATGATATCGAGCCACTAAAGCAATCATTTCCTAATGATGTCGACAGTGGCAATGAGGCAGACTCAGAATTAGAGAAGATGCACCAGCTACTATTAGTGTAAAACCAATTGTAGCATATCTAGATGATTTTGATTGTAATGACCCTGCCGAAAATGAGGGCAAATGGGTCCTTAATGAAAATATCGCTTTTGATTACTCTTTGTGTCTTAAGGACATATCTGTCAATGTTAGGTGTACATGCCTTTACCAATCTCAGAAATGGCATGCTTTATATTTAGGACAATGAAGGTCTGTCTTCATTGTCCCTCCTTGTAAAAGGGATCAATCACCAATTGTATTTGGCAGAGGCCGGGCTCAAGCCCCGATATCTAGAGAATCAGATGATGAGTTGGAACCCACAATTCTTTTATTATGCATGGTAAGTGCACCGCATGATGAAAAAATGGGGTACAACTTAAATCGCGGAGATGGTTTGAATTTCGGTAACCGGCGACGCATACCTTTGCAGCCTTTCATACCAAAAGAAAAACCTCCCAACTATTATGATCGCATGCACATGGGGTTAGGATATGTCAATCCTCCACAATCGGAACCAGAGTCTGACGGATCGCTACCATCTCAATCTTCAGATTCATCCAGCTGGGATACTGATTGTAGTGTGGGGGTAGTCTTCAAAAAGCTATTTGCCAACATGACATCTATCAGTGAGGCAGAGCAAGACGAAGACATCAAGCTTTTCGACGCTGATCCTTGGGCTCAACAACTTGATCTTCAATGGGAGAAGCATTTCGAACAACATGAACCTCCGATCAAAGTTAAAGTGATCCAAGTCGTGTTGGCCCAATGGCCTTCCACTCTACTTTTGATGATGATTAACTCATGTAGTTATGTTTACTAATAATCTTGTGATTTTAAGTTTCAGATCTTTAGCAAGATATTAGTTGATGATTAGCTTCAACAAGGAGTTTAGAAGCTTATCATGGTGATTCCAGTGCCAAAAGCTTAAAGACCTTCCTTTGCACTCGGTGGATCACGCGTTTGGGACAGCCGTCTTGAAGATGAAGATCGTCAAGAAGACTTAGGTATCATAGAGTTTTAGTATGTTTTAGATCCATTTGTAAAGCTTAGTATAGTTGATATGCTCAAGTGCACATTACACACACGTTTCATATTTTGGATTTGGTTTTCATGAATATTTTGATCAAAACAAGTTTACTTTATCTTTATGTATATTAGATATGTTCTAGATATACATACATGTTTTGGTTTTTGGTAAAATGTTAAGAAACAAAAATCGTTTCATATGCTTGATATTTGAGTAGAAATATTTATCACATGTTTATATATCAATGCAATATGGTAAAAACATTTTTGGGATTTTACAAGTTATTAAAAGTTTTTTCAAAATATGTTTTAACCCAGATTCTGACCCAGGTTTGTGCTGATAGGCCAGGTCGGTCGACCCAGACGGTCGACCGCACCATGGGCCGGTCAACCCGTGAGGTCGACCGACGTGCATAGACTTGTGCACGTCTGGCAGGCACAAACTCGGTCGACCGTCAGGGTCGACCGGGTCTGAGAGCAGAGCTCTCTGTTTGTTTGGGTCGACCGGGCGGTCGACCAGTTTTGCCCAACGGTCATATTTCTGACCGTTGGCGGTCGACCGCCAGCCTGTCAGGCTGCCAGATCAGCCTAACGGCTAGTTTTCTGATGGCCTATATAAACCCCATTCCTTTGGGATTTTGGCCAACGTTTTTAGAGCTAATTTTTCCCTATTCTCTGGTTTTAAAAAGAGTTTTCAAAGAGTTTAAAGAGCAAAAAGATTCATTTTATTTGTTTTAAAGTGTTTTGGTATTTCAAAGAAATTAGGTTTTGGGAATTGTTTCTTGATCAAAAATCTCCATATCTATTTGGTATTTTTTCCAAGAGTTTTTCTTTGATCAAAACACTAGTTTTCCACACTTGAGCTTATCTTCTATCCTATTCTATTAGGATCATTTGTTTGTGGAAAAGAGAGTTTGTGGTTGAAAGAAACCACTTGTTGTAAACCCTTGCTTTGATTGGGTTGCTCCCTCTTCGGTAGAGGTTGAGGATTGTGGTTTGCTCCCTCTTGTGTGAGGTGGAGCTTGGAGATTATAACCTCTTCGGTAGAGTGTTGGTTGTTGTTTGGCTACGGGCCTACCCCTCGGTTGTGAGGCGGTGTTTGAGAGAGGAGTTAGGTACTCCTAGTGTTGTAACAAAATCCTCCTCGGTGGAGGTTCCCTCGGTGGGAGATAGTGGATTGGAAATCCTACACGGTGGTGTAGGCGGGGATGTAGAGCTAGGGGCTCGAACCTCGAAACATATCTTGGTCTTTGCGTTTGATCCAATATCTCTCAACTCTCTCCTCTTTATATTGTGCAAAGCATCATTCATTCATTCATATCATATATTGCTTATGTTGTTGCCTTGCATATTTTTCATATTGCTTATCATCCTTATATGCTTGGTTGCTTGTGTGTGCCTCACTTGTACTTAACCACAAGAGCTTCACATAGCACCTCAACCCATTCAAGGGGAATCAAGAGGAGTTAGTCCAGAGCCCTTCACGGGGAATTCGGCTACACTTGTGTGTTGTATTAAGTGTGTTACAAAATTTTCATTAGCTTTCGTATTTAGTTCGCATTTAGTTTCTAGATTAGCACTTACACCTATTCACCCCCCCTCTAGGTGTTTTTCAATTGGCATCAGAGCTAGTGCTCCTGATATTAGGCTTAACATCCTAGGAGTGAGATCCATTTTGCTTGCTAATCTATGTTTGCATTTGCGTGTTTGCACACTCATATAGTTTGCCATGGACTTCATGACCCCACCTAGCTTTGACCCTTCCAACATTGTTGTTTGGAAGCTTAAGATGTCCATGTACCTAAAGACCCTAGGCATACATGTTTTCCTTGCCGCTACCAAGAGATGTTATCTTGGTGACCACAAGCATATAGGGGCCAATGCACAAGCCCTAGAGGCCATTAGAAGTACATTACCTAAAGATTATCTTATGTGTGTTTCTAACATTGATTCCGCCTTTGCAGTGTGGAACAAATTGACAACACCACCACCTCCGAGCTTCAATTGCCAATCTAACAAGAGGAAGTCTAGTGGAGAATCTGAGTCACAATGCTATATGATCTAAGGGAATGACTCCCTTGAGGTACAATCGAAAACTCAACTAGATAGTTTTGATTCTAGTTCTTCATGTGATGATTTTGTTGATCCCCATGCCTTAAATGAAGAACTTTCTATTGTTTGTGAAAATTAATTGAAAAATATAAAATTTTGAAAAAGAAAAGTCTAGAACTTGAAAAAGAAAATAAATGTTTGCATTCTAGACTTGACAATGTTTTGCAAGAGAAGATTGAGGTCTCTAATGAAAGGGATTCATTGAGATCTCAATTAGACCTTGTGTTAAAAGAAAATGAGCTTTTGAAAAATAGAAGTGATTGTAATGAAGTTTTGAAGAAAAATAAAGTTTTGTCTTCAAAAATTGAATTGTTGTAAAAAAGAATGTTTCTTTAAAAATAAAAATTGCTTCTATTTCTAAAGATTTAGAAATATGTTTAAAGAAAAATGATTCTTTGAAAAAGAATTTGATGCACATGTTTGCCATGCTAGTGTAGATTCTTCATCTAGTCTACCTAATGCATGTACCTCTTCTTCTAGGATCAATGATGATATTTGTTTATTAAAGAAGAGAGTAGATTGTTTGGGCTCCACTATGAGCCAATGTGTCATGAATCATACACGCTTGGAATCCTTGGTTCGAAAGAAACAAGTTCATCTTTCATGCACACCCCCCACGGCATACACATGCTTCCCACGGACACCATCACACGTATGCTCATGTGTACACATGTACACATTGTGGACGTAGGGGCCACCTTGCTAAATTTTGCTATGATAGATTACATACTCCTAATTTGGCAAAGAACTTTGTTTGGGTTAGAAATGAGACTAACCCCATGGACCCAAAAGAGTATGGGTACCAAAGACCACCCCTCCTATTATTTTTGATGTAGGTGTGGGCTCTCACATGACGTGAGAGTAGAGCCACCTTGGAGTGGATGCGTTCCAAGCTTAAAGAAAATCATTTTGGATGCATCACTTTCAAGGAAAGTTTGGTGGAGAGGACCACCATGTTTTTTGGAGACAAGGAGAGTTGCCTTCTAGGTTTTGGTAACGATTCCTAACTCCCATTTATTGTTTACATGCTTTCCATGTTTATTTTTCATAGCATGTTGTTGATATTTGTTGATTACTATGAAAATACCATGCTTATTAGATTAGTGATATACATGTTTAGTTATTTTGAGACACCCATGTTCAATATGGATAAATTTTTTTGTGTTCTCACTATATGGTTGCTATTGCGTATATCATATATCTAATAACATGTGGATATTCATAATAATCATGTTTATGTTTATCATGTTAATTTATATTGTTTTTGATGCTTCATGTTTTGAATATATGTTTAGATGTTAGTTTTCATTAAGACTAGGACTTATACTTGTGCATATAGTGGGCCACAAATAAATCTATATATGTTTGGGCTTGATTGCTTATTTGAACCCATTAGATGTACTAGTATAGTCTAGTTTTGATGATTCATACATTTTAGACTTGTATTCATATTTTTGGATTTGTTTTATGATTGTGTTTCACTTCATGTATATGTTTTTATTGCCAAACTTTAATATACATGTATACCCCTTGAGTCATTGCTTTTCACGCAAATCTATAAATGGACTCAATTGTGTTTAGGGTTATGTATGTATACTTATTGTGTTGACAAATCATACATATACCTTGAAATGAAAGTTGTTTTAATGAAAATTTAGTTTACATGTTTCATATTTAACTTCATGTATATGTCCATCTAATTCAAACTATTCATATACATATACATCCTTTTTGAGCCACGTACCTTCATGCATATACCCTTGTGGACTCTTTTGTTTTCGGATATGTATGTATACTTTAGTTTGTATAAGACATACATATGCCTTGAAGATTAAATAAGATTTGATGATTTTCATGTTTTTCGTTGTTTAAGGAATAATTGAGCTTAATGTCCATTTTTCATGATTATGATCTTCACACTTTATTTATACACTCACTTTTCTATATTTGCTCATGGTTTGTTTTCATGAGTCATATTTATGCTTAATTGAATTAGAGTGTTGATTATCATGTGGATTTCATATTTATGAAAATTATTTTTGTTTTATTCCTTACTTGAAGGATTTCGTTCTAGTTAACAAAATTTTTCATTTTAACTAGTTCATATTCTTCGTTGTGATATGAGGTATACACATGCTTTTATTGTTATGTCAATTGGTATCATTGAATTCTTTCAATTGGTATCATTTTGATCCTTTTGTATACTCATAAGTGTTTATTGTGTATGTATACTTTCAATTGGTATCATTTATTGGTGATTGGTACTCATTCTATTTCATACACATATACTTGTTTATTTGTGCTATTATATTTCTATATCTTGAGTACAATCTTGTTATGCTAGAGCTTGAGCTTCAACTTTTATTTCAATTGATTTAGTTTTCAATTGGTATCTTATTTCAAGCCTATGCATAGTTTTTGTTGGTATTTCATAAAGGGGGAGAAAATTCGATTTTCATATTTCAATTGGTATTTAGTATTTCCACTCCCTTGCTTTATGATAGAAAATAAAATTTTCATTTGATAATAATTTCAATTGGTATCTTTATGCCTTAAAGAATAATGTTTAATTTCAATTGATATCACATGTTTAAAATGAACAATTATTTCAATTGGTATCAAGATGTTGTTTTCATTTTTTTAAATTGGTATCTAGAGGCATAACATGTTTATAGTTGTTTGACCATACCCCTTATTGACTTTGTTTTTTTGTTTTAGACAAAAAGGGGGAGAACATTGTTTTTATTGTTTTGATTGACTAAAAGGGGAGAAAGATTTTTTACCCCTCATTTTATTTATTGTTTTGGTTTTTACCCTTTGTTGATGATTGACAAAAAGGGGGAGAAAGATTTCGAGTTTGTTTTGAGTTTTATATATGCATACTTATGTTTTTGCATATATTAAGTTTAATATAGTTTATTGTTAATTGGTATCTAGAGCATGTTTTGTTTTTGAACATTGCATTGGTAACTAGAGCCTCTTTATTGTTTATGCATATCTATGCATTCATGTTTAAGAGCCTTCATTGCATATTATTATGTTTATTTGTTTATGCATGAGTTAAGGGGGAGCTTCTTTGAAGCTTAACTTTAATCCATGCATATATAACTCCATGAGTTTTGTTATCATCAAAAGGGGGAGATTGTTGGCCCAATGGCCTTCACTCTAGTTTTGATGATGATTAACTCATGTAGTTATATTTACTACTATAATCTTGTGATTTTAAGTTTCAGATCTTTAGCAAGATATTAGTTGATGATTAGCTTCAACAAGGAGTTTAGAAGCTTATCATGGTGATTCCAGTGCCAAAATCTTAAAGACCTTTCCTTTGCACTCGGTGGATCACGCGTTTGGGACCAAGCCATCTTGAAGATGAAGATCGTCAAGAAGACTTAGGTATCATAGAGTTTTAGTGTGTTTTAGATCCATTTGTAAAGCTTAGTATAGTTGATATGCTCAAGTGCACATTACACACACGTTCATGTCTTGGATTTGGTTTTCATGAATAGTTTGATCAAAACAAGTTTACTTTATCTTTATGTATATTAGATATGTTCTAGATATACATACATGTTTTGGTTTTTGGTAAAAATGTTAAGAAACAAAAATCGTTTCATATGCTTGATATTTGAGTAGAAATATTTATCACATGTTTATATATCAATGCAATATGGTAAAAACATTTTTGGGATTTTTACAAGTTATTAAAAGTTTTTTCAAAATATGTTTTAAACCAGATTCTGACCCAGGTTTGTGCTGACAGGCCAGGTCGGTCGACCCACGGTCGACCGCACCATGGGCCGGTCGACCCGTGAGGTCGACCGACGTGCACAGACTTGTGCACGTCTGGCAGGCACAAACTCGGTTGACCGTCAGGGTCGACCGGGTCTGAGAGCAGAGCTCTCTGTTTGTTTGGGTCGACCGGGCGATCGACCGTTTTGCCCAACGGTCATATTTCTGACCGTTGGCGGTCGACCGGGCCGGTCGACCGCCAGCCTGTCAGGCTGCCAGATCAGCCTAACGGCTAGTTTTCTGAGGGGCCTATATAAACCCCATTCCTTTGGGATTTTGGCCAACGTTTTTAGAGCTAATTTTTCCTATTCTCTGGTTTTAAAAAGAAGTTTTCAAAAGAGTTTAAAGAGCAAAAAGATTCATTTTATTTGTTTTAAAGTGTTTTGGTATTTCAAAGAAATTAGGTTTTGGGAATTATTTCTTGATCAAAAATCTCCATATCTATTTGGTATTTTCCCAAGAGTTTTTCTTTGATCAAAACACTAGTTTTTCACACTTGAGCTTATCTTCTATCCTATTCTATTAGGATCATTTGTTTGTGGGAAAAGAGTTTGTGGTTGAAAGAAACCACTTGTTGTAAAACCCTTGCTTTGATTGGGTTGCTCCCTCTTCGGTAGAGGTTGAGGATTGTGGTTTGCTCCCTCTTGTGTGAGGTGGAGCTTGGAGATTGTAAACCTCTTCGGTAGAGGTGTTGGTTGTTGTTTGGCTACGGGCCTACCCCTCGGTTGTGAGGCGGTGTTTGAGAGAGGAGTTAGGTACTCCTAGTGTTGTAACAAATCCTCCTCGGTGGAGGTTCCCTCGGTGGGAGATAGTGGATTGGAAATCCTATACGGTGGTGTAGGCGGGAATGTAGAGCTAGGAGCTCGAACCTCGAAACATATCTTGGTCTTTGCGTTTGATCCAATATCTCTCAACTCTCTCTCTTTATATTGTGCAAAACATCATTCATTCATTCATATCATATATTGCTTGTGTTGTTGCCTTGCATATTTTTCATATTGCTTATCATCCTTATATGCTTGGTTGCTTGTGTGTGCCTCACTTGTACTTAACCACAAGAGCTTCACATAGCACCTCAACCAATTCAAGGGGAATCAAGAGGAGTTAGTCCAGAGCCCTTCACGGGGAATTCGGCTACACTTGTGTGTTGTATTAAGTGTGTTGCAAAATTTGCATTAGCTTCCGCATTTAGTTCGCATTTAGTTTCTAGATTAGCATTTATACCTATTCACCCCCCCTCTAGGTGTTTTTCAAGTCGACGTGGGTAATCAAGCATGCCCAAAGCTCATCTCTATAAGTGAACGCCTACTGCCAATAGAAAAACATGACCTCATATCTCTTATACGAGAGTATATTGACATCTTTGCTGGGAGCTATGAAGATATATCAGGCCTCGATCATCACGTGGCTATGCATCGTCTTAATATCAAATCGGATGCTAAAACGGTTAAACAGCAACAATGACAGTTTCGACCTGACATCTGGAAGCAATCAAAATTGAAGTTCATAAACTCATCAAATGCGGCTTTATTCGAGAGGAGTAGCACCCAGATTGGGTTGCCAATATTATCTCTGTACTTAAGAAAAACAGAAAGATCAGAGTCAGCATCGACTTCCATGATCTCAACGCAGCCTGTCCTAAGGACAAATTTTCGTTGCCTGTTACTGATGTCATGAATGAAAACACATGTGGCTTCGAAAGGATATCCTTCATGGATGGCTTTTCATTGTACAATCAAATTAAGATGCACCTGGATGATGAGAAGCACACATCATTTATAATGCCATTGGGGGTATATTGTTACACAGTAATGTAGTTCAGATTGAAGAATGCCAGTGCAATTTATCGAGCACAATCTTCCGTGATCATTTACGAAAAATAGTGGAATGCTATATTGATGACATTGCAGTTAAGAGTCGAAGCAAAAATAACCATCTCGACGACCTGAGAACCATATTTAACATCATGCGGGCTCACCAACTGAAGATGAACCCGACCAAATCATTCTTGGGAATGTCGAGTGGCAAGTTTTTGATAGGGTTGCAAAATTATTGATGTACCAAGTCATGTGCCTTGAGTAACCACTATCACAATACTACCGCTCCCATGTCTTGGAGCCTTACTGTGTACCTACATCAAATAATGAAATTGTTGATTTTAGTACCCATATTTTCTTGGGTCCTATGACATTATTATTTCAAACCCAAATTTGATTATTAAAAGCATTTATATGATCAAAATAAATTTAACTAAGTGACCCTTTCGGCCACAATAAGTACATGAATAAACTCTATCATACATATATGCATGATGTGTATGATGAGCATGTGAGACATGAGCATACTTAGTGCGTGATTTAGAAGTGTGAGCATGTGTAGCATGATATGTTTCTTTGAAGAATCTTTCTTAGAAAACATGGCCTCTAATTTAGCCTTATCAAACTCACATTTCTTTAAAATATTTCCCAAAATGTTGATTTTAGTTTTTAAAATAGTAATTTCATTTTCGTCAATCATGGGAAACTTTACTTTACATGAAATCTTGTATGCATCAAAATCTTTTTGTGTAGATAAAAGAGTGAAAGATAAATCATCTTTTTCTTTAGAAAGAATGATTATTTTATTTTAAAAAACTTCATTTTTCTTTTTTTTTTTTAGATATTTCTTCTTTAGAAAATCATAATTATTTGAAAGTTTTATAAGTGCATCTCCTAATTCATCTAGAGTTAAATCACAATCATCAAGGGATGGTTCAGAAGTTACCTTAGGTGTGTTATTATTTGCCATGAAACACACATTTGCCGTATCCACTTCCTCTTCGGATTCACTTTCTGAATCCCATGTAGCTTTGAGAGCTTTCTTCTTAGATAGCTTCTTTAACGTAGAAAGCTTGTTTGAGAAAGATGGCTTGTTTTTATTTTCAGACATTCGGCAATGATATGTCCGGATTTCTGACAGTTGAAACAAATGATTTTTTTCCTCCTTGCCTTGCCATCGTCTTCTATTATTGATTTTTGCCTTGTTGTACATCCTCCTTACATTTCTTACAAGGAGGAAAAGATCTTCATCGTGTTCTTCTTCTTCATCATCGTCAGAGATGGTGGGAGTAGACTTGAAGGCAATCGTCTTTTTCTTTTGCAGTGCCGTTTCTTCTCTAGCCTTCCTCTCCATTTCATGGGTCTTAAGGTTACTGATAAGACCGATAAGTTTCATCTCTTCTTTGTCGTTTAGCTCCTTCAATATAGTAGCTTTGACTTCCCATGAGGGTGGAAGTGCACAAATGATCTTCCGGACTTTTTGATCATTGTCAATGGCATCACCTAAAGAAACACGACCATTAGTTATTTTAGTAAATTTTGTAACCATATCATTAATGGACTCATTTTCATGCATAGTGAAGTTTTCATATTGGGAACGCAAGAGATCAATAGCCCTCTTGACTTGTGATGTTCTCTCATGAGTGACTACTAGGTGTGACCCAATCTCGTAGGTGAATTTGCAATGAATGACCCTAACTATGTCGTCATCGTTTAAGGCTTGAAGTAATGCATAGTGTGCCTTTGCATTGGCATCAAACTCCTTGATGGTAATATCGGACCAAGTGTCTTCATCACCAGCGGGTACACTAAAGGGTTTAGTCATCGCTTTTGCAACCCGGCTTCCTAGAGATTGCAAAAACACGATCATCTTAACCTTCCATATGGGAAAGTTAAGGTCATCAAAACTTGAGAGGGGTCTTAATACCTTTGGCCATTTTTACTATAGTGGATGAGAATGAAGATGTCAATGAAATGATTAGCAATTAGGATCTCTCTAAGGTGGTTAAGCTAAATTCTAGAGATAAAAGCTCTGCTACCAATAGAAATTACACCTAGAAGGGGGGGGGTGAATAGGTGTATAGCTAATCAAATAAAAATTCTAATCAATTTCAATATGAAATAATGCAATCGATCACTCAAAACAAGGCTTGAAGTCGGATTCCCCGTGAAGGGCTCTGAACTTCTCCCCATGATTCCTCTAGATAAGAGTTGAGGTGCTCAGTTGCCATCTTGTTGAGATGAGTATTGATCGACAAGAATAAATGAATAATAAACAAGTGAATAGAGATAATAAAGTAATCGCAAACAAAAAGATTTGTTCCAAGGCCAAGGCATAGTTTCGGCCCTAGAGGTGAACTAGCCTCGCCTACAAGGCAGCCTATCTTCGCCTGTAAGGCGAAGATTAGCCTCGCCTAGATAGGCTATGGCCTAGCTTCGCTCCAACGCTAAACAGTCTTTTTAGACTAGTTTCACAGAGAAGCTTCCTTAGGAAGCTCTCCGGTTTCCTATGCTGATGGCATGAGAATGAGGGGAATTCCATCCCTAGCAAACTCGATCGAATTCTGAGAGAGATGAAAGTTCCTAGTGAAGTATCAAAAGATGCTAAAAAGATGGTGAACCCATCAGAGCCAACAATGGCCGACGAGAGGAGGGCGCTCCTCTAAAGGTCAGCACTGACCTGCTATGGGCCGCGCCTCGGCCAGAGGGGCGGTCGCCGGAGTTGGGCCCGTCACCGATGGGGACATGGAGACTTCCTTGCCAGTGCGCTTCAGTACCATTGAGTTGAGAAATCAACTAAGAAAGACGAAAGTCTTGTAGAATTTTTGAGAGTTCTAAACTCTGAAAATTTTTAGAGAAGATGACTTCTTTGAGCATAGCCGCCTTGGCTATTTATAGACACGGAAGTGTCTAGCATTGCCTCCTAAAAAGAAGTGTGACAGCTGTCGTTCGAAATTTGAAACGACAGCTTGGAAGGCAAGATAACCTTAGAACACAAAGCTAGCCCTTAGCATTGCTCACCAAGTAGCCTCGCAAAAAAAGGGCTAGTCATAGC
This sequence comes from Agave tequilana, assembly GCA_038442645.1. Taxonomy (NCBI): domain Eukaryota; kingdom Viridiplantae; phylum Streptophyta; class Magnoliopsida; order Asparagales; family Asparagaceae; genus Agave; species Agave tequilana. The sequence continues at coordinate 21,471 of JAVJIF010023749.1, forward strand.
TTCGCAACAGCGATATAAGTTGACTTCACGTCAGCCAGCTACCTTCATGCTAGCAAGCTAGAGAGACTTCATTTTGAAGTTTATCTCGCATTGAGATTATCCCCATGGGACTAGCCTTATGTGAAGCTTCTTATTAGCTCTGCTATGAGCTTATTGTGCTTTTCTGATACATGCTATGGATTTTGAGTTCAAAGTATTTCAAAATTCGTACCAACCTATTATGAATTTTATAAAACTTTGAAGGGGGCTTTATTGACACTTCAAAAAGACAAGCTCCTGGGCAGCACTTCAACCGGTCTGAATGACGTCCACACTCGGTCACATTTACAAAGTCAGAACTGATGACCAGTTTTATACCTGCTCCAGTGACCAAAGCAGGCCTATAAGGCTAGGTTTGTTCAACACCTACCCTCGCATGAGCCAAAAAGGGGCTAGTTTCGCTCATAGCCTTGTCAAAAGGCCAAAGTCCCTAGCTTCTCATGAAGCTTCAACCAGCCCCGCTGAGGGCTAACCTTACCTTCGCTGGAAGGTTTCTCACTAACTTCGCTGGAAATGTAGTTCAGCTCCAATCTATTCTAACTTCTAGCCTCACTCGAAGCCCTGAATATAGCTTCGCCTGAAGCTTTTTGAAGCTCTCATATAGCTCCACCACGAGTTTTTCCAGGTCATCAAACTGTTTTTAAATCCCCTAGTGTGGATTAGCAGTTGTAACTCCACTTTTAAATAGTGGAGTTAGTTGCTTTAGTGGGCGGTTATACCCGCCCACTTGCTCCCACAATAAGTGAAAACCTGTAAGCGGGTTCTGTAATATCCTCTATCTAATAATACTGTATTTTTATTTTTTTAAAGTATTTATTTTATTTTACTAGTTATTTTATTATTATTTATTAACTTGATTTATAGTACAAATTATTTTAAGATAGTAAATAGTATTTTGGCCTTATATTTATATTAGCATTATTAAGTATTATCATTTTAATTACTAGCTAGTATTTTTTCCATTACTATGTTACTATTATTATTATTATTGTAGTTGTTATTATTGTTATTATTGATATTGTTATTATTCTTATCATATTGTTTTATTTATTATTATTATGGTAGTATTTTTATCAAGTATTATTAGATAATATTTTTAATGTTGATAATTTTATTATTATTATTATTACTGCTATCTCTTTTTAATTATTAGTATTTATTATTATTATTATTATTCATATCTTCTCCTTTTCCTAACCCATAACCCATTACCATTAAGATTCTTACCCATTAACCCAAAACTCAATCCTAATCCTAATACAAATCCTACCTTATCAAATATTTTTCATAAATCTTAACTAATCTTAATTTAAATCCTAACAAAAATCATATCTAAACCTAACTTACTCAAATCTAAATATTATTTTTAAAATCATAACCTTAATTAATCCTATCCTAAACTATTAAGCAAGCAGTTTGAACTCAACTGAAATTCTGGTTTTCTAAATCCCTAATAATTTATAAAAAGCCTAAACTACTTCTTTTTCTACCTCCAAAGAAAAATCATGACCCAACTCTTCCCACCGCCTCCTTTCTTTTCTCCTCAAGTGGAGCATGAACAAAAGGGATTTTGAAGTGCAGAGATTGAGGAACATGTTAAGGGAGATCAAATCCAAGTAATTAATCTATTTCTCAAAATTTATTTGATATAAATAGTTTATTAAAAATCATGTCTACATCATGATCTCCATGATTATTTTTTAAACATCAAAACCTAATCTAAAATTCAATTAAAATACATGTGAGGATGTACCAATCCAAATCTGAATTCACATATTTTTTCAATTTTTTTAACAAAGGATTTCTAATAAAAAAATTCCTGCAGGCCAGACCGACCAGGCCTGGCCTGGACTAGGCCACAGTACATGGCATTGGGCCCTGTTAAAAAAGGAAAAAGAAAGAAAAAAGAGATTCCGAACCAGGCCTGGGCCTAGCCTAGTCCGACCTGGGCCGGGCCTGGGTTGTTAAACATATATTAAAAAAGAAAGAAAAAAAGAAAGAGGAAAGAAAGAAAGAAAGGAGAATTTGCACAATAAAAATAATTAGCTAAAAATATCAAAAATAGAGAAAATATAAATAATAGCCTATAACACTTCTACTTTCTATGATAAAATTTTAGACTAATACCAACATGAATTAACTCAAACCACCACTTTAAAAACCATATTCCTTAATAGTAAATTCAGACTCTTTAAATATTTTTATGGTTAAAGCCTATTAAAAATCTAACAAAAATTAGAAATTGGTTTAAACTAAACCTACTAAATTCATTAGACTCAGAGGACCATATTTCTAACCTCCAAACTAATTAATCAAGATTAAAACCCTTTATAACTTCTAAGTAGAACATTCTTTTAAAAATCTAACAATTTTATTTAAATGAACCATGTAGATTTAACGGGGCTTTATGATTTTAGTGCTTTAGACTTGGGATCGAGTTCAGGTGAGTGTTTTTTTCTTTATTTAATTTTAATTAATTTTGTCGTGAGTGTTCTTTTCCCCCTTCAGTTAAACAAGAATTTTGTGATAAATAATTTTATATTGTTATGTAATTATGTTACTAAAATTTACTGAGATGATATTTGAGAGTGCTTGCTCTTGCACCATTTCCTTATTTGTTGTTATAAGTTACTTGTATCATTTCACATGATCATTTGATATATTATATCAGTATGTTTACCTATATTCCTTCATGAGACATCGTTGAGTGCTAACACAATTTATTTAGTTGATCTACGTCATTTAATGTGCAGTCGTCTACCACTGTTGATTCATGATTAGTTATAGTATACCTTAGACCAGATTTGATCTTATAATTGACCAAGTTATGAGAAATCTTAGAATATAAAATGATTGATCTTGAGGTTGATTGGTTCGTGATTGAGGTTAAAAGTTCATATTTATAGATAAATAGTATATTTATTTGAGGTAGTTATCGGACATTTATTTTGATGATATTTCAGATGAAATTCATTTGGAAAATAAGGATGGATTAAATAAGATGTTACCTTAAAATTGATTTATCTTTATGCTTGGATTTATATATGAACTTAGAGTTCAACTTAAGATTTATATGAGATCTTGATTCGCATTTAGATGAGATCAATAATAGCTGAGTTCTGATCATACCGGAAAATATCTTACCTTGATTTTGATCTACCATATAACACTGATTTTGGGTTATTAGTTGCAAGTATTTCATTTGGATATATTTACTGATAAATTATCTGAGTAATGATGTTTATTGATATCGAGGTTTGAGTATAGAGACATTCTAGATTTCATGTAGCTTGAGGATGTCCCACTCCTTAGTTATTATCTTGATTGGGATTGGAACTATTCGTGATGTACTTAAACTATAATTATATTTAGTCTTAGATTTGACTGGTTCATGATGGTAGTTATACGAGTTGACATCTGAGTGACATTATCAGTAGATTTGGTTACTCTTATTGATGATAAAACAGGTGAGAGTTTGGCTAGATATTGATGATTGATTAATTTGAAGATTCTTTATTAAAAGAATGAGATATTGAACTTGGATTGTTAGTAGACTCGATTGAGTTAGAGTTGACCTTGGTTGAGGAGTAACGTAGATTGGTTTGACCTGATCTGGTGGCATGTATATACATAATTGACTAGTTACTTGAATTTCAGGATCTTGTGTTTGAACTTAATGGATGTGAGAGTGTATGATGGTTTAATTAAGATTGAATAGTGATGATTGTCAGATATAGATGAGTATGTATTTTATATATTAGGACTTATATATATCGATGACTTTGAGGATTTGAGTTCATTAAGTTTTTGACTGGATTATTCTATTCATGCCAGCAGGTCATTACTTTTTCTGAATATCATGATTTACCTAAAGAACTTGACTGATTATACATGACATCTACCTGATAACTATATTGTCCATGTTACCATAATTTGCTAGAAAAATATTGTATACGGTAACACACTCTCATGTTATACTTGTTACATATCCTGTTATATCGATATTCTGTTCACGGACATTATATATCCTGTTCTACTGGTATCCTGATTACACATGTTGATATTGTTACCCACCGAGTTATCCCAGTGGTCTAGGTAATATGCACATTAGATAATCTTGATAAACTAATGACATGATATTAACAACTTACACTGGGATTGGGAAGATTGATGGAGGAGACAGTGTCTGTATTTTGGGTGAACCTAGGACATAGGTTGCACAGCCGAAAGAGGGTTCCACTGCAGGGTTCCCGTGGGGTGACTAGCTCCCCGTCCTGTTCTTATTCCTGTTATACATGTTCCTGACTACCTAGCGATAGGGCCTGATTCAGCGCCAAGAGTCTGGGCCGTGGTCCCGGGTATGTATGAGACCCATCTAAAGTATGGACAATGTCTCCAACTAATCAGTTTCAATAACTTAGGACCTCGATTGTCACGTGTAATAGGCGTAGTATGGGATGCGTCTATTACAGGTGGCAATTAGTGTTCGCTGACATAATAATAATAATAAATTGTTCATAATATACTGTAATTGATTGTTTTTGCCTGATATTTGTATGTATGTTGGACACCCGATATTATACCTGACCTGATTGGACATCTGACTCTAGTATTGACTGACTTTACCCGCTTGATTTATAAATCGTGATAGATACCAGATTGAATACCTGACTGGACGCATACTCTACCGTGTGTTATTCACATTACTGTTTATTTACTTTATTCATGCCATTTTCTTATTTCAGTATATATATTTTCTTTATCTGCTTACATATTATATGCACATGTACTTTTCAGTTTATTCTCACATTCAACAGGAGTTATGACTCCCTGGGTTTGCATATCCAGATTTGTGGCTATTTATTGCTGATTAAGTTTTTGGAGAGGATCACATACATCTTGAGGAGCCAGAGTTCTCTCTTACTCGACCATCTTTTCTTGGTATTTTCTATCTCTGCTTTATTCCATCGCTTTCATGATTCTATGCATTGGACTCATGCTCATTTCATTTCCTTTTCATATGTCATCATGTGTGGATGTTTATATGTGACATTGCAGTGATATTGATTTACTATAGTGATTTTATAGCTTGTTCAGGTTACTTTAGGCTTAGCATATATGCGTGAGGTATTTTTCTCACGTATATACATCGCTGACTTTCGTCGCGACTCTGTTTTCACGTATTTTAGGAAGCAAGGCGTGATAGGTTCCAACACTCTAGCTTTGCTAGAAGCTCCTTCTTAGCTTCATCGCGAGGTTATCTCAAGCCTGGCGTAAAGCTAATAGGCTTATTCAGCCTTGCTGAATTCAAGGGGGGCGGTTACACCCCTGTTTGGCTATAAATACCCCCTCGCAAGATGAAGTAAGGGCTGAAAATTTAAGAGATCTAAGAGGCCCTTAGCCAAAGGTTTCCTCATTCTTCCAAGCTCTTAAAGTTCTAGAGATTTAACTCTCTTCTAAAGTCTTCCATCTTTAGAGAATTTTCGGAATCATGCGAGAAGGAAATTTCCCCGAGAAGGCTTGAACATCTGACCGATTGCATCATCAATAGGATAAAGTGATCGCGCGGTGATCAAATTCTCACCGGCATACTTTCCCAGAAATCTCAGAGGAGGTCTACTTATAATTTTTTTTAAATAATTACTTGTAATTTCATTCCTCAATTCTTTTTTTTGTAAGTTTTTCACAATCACTTTCAATGGAAAACACCAATGACAGATGATACAGACCCTCATCAAAATTTGACCCAAAGACAGAGAAGTCGTCCATAAATACCTCTAGAAATCATTCAACCATGTCTAAAAAGATGCTCAACATACACCGCTGAAAAGTAGCAGGTGTATTGCTAACCCAAAAGGCATGCGACGGTAGGCAAATGTGCCAAACGGACAGATGAATATCATTTTCTCTTGGTCCTCGCGAGAAATAAGGATTTGGTTATATCCAGAATAACCATCTAGGAAGGAGTAGGAAGCATGAACAACAAGATGTTCTAACATTTGATCGGTAAAAGGTAGAGAAAAATAATCTTTTCTAATCATGGAGTTGAGTTTCCTATAGTCTACGCACACTCGCCAACCAGTTTGAATACGAGTTGGAACCAACTCATTATTCTTATTAGTAAAAACTGTGACTCTAGACTTTTTTAGCACAAATTGCACCGGACTAACCCACTGACTATCGAAGATAGGGTAAATGATACCCGCATCTAATAATTTCATGATCTTCGCTCTCGCTACCTATTTCAGAACAGGGTTCAACCGCCTCTACGGTTCTCTTAAAGTTTTGGCATCCTCTTCGAGATGAATTTGGTGTATTACTACAGAGAGGCTAATTTTCTTAATGTCTGCTATGGTCCAACCTAGAGTTTCCTTATGTTCACTAAGAACATCTAACTTTCCTTCTTGGTTCTTATGTAAATGAGAAGAAATGATCACAGGCAAAGTTTTCGAATCACCTAGGAAGACATACTTTAACGTGTCAGGTAGAGGCTTGAGCTTCAACTTGGGAGGCTCAGTGATTGAAGAAACATGAACAGACGTTGACATAGGCAAAGGTTTACCTTGGGCTTCCATAATTGGTGTTCATGATGGGAACAAAATCTAACAATGCGTTGACCTCTTTTATAGACTCATCTATGTCAAGTTCATTCCAAAATGGGCTAAGCGTTTCTTCAAAGGGTCTTCATAACAAGACTCCTCAAAGGTGTGACTGATCCACATATCAATCATATTGATCTCCTCATGATCATCCATTATAAGTGGTTGGGAACCAGTCTGAAAAACATTCAGCTCAACTGTCATATTTCCAAACGACAAGGTCATAACTCCATTCCTACATCTAATGACAGCATCAGCAGTAGCAAGAAATGATCTCCCTAAGATCACAGGATAATGACTGTTAGGATTAGTTATCGGTTCAGTGTCTAAGACCACAAAATCTACAGGGAAGTAAAATTCGTCGATCTTCAATATAACATCCTCAACAATTCTCTTGGGGATCTTAACCGACCTATCTGATAAAAGCAATGTAAGGTTAATTGGTTGTAACTCCCCTAAACCTAATTGTTTATACACAGAATATGGTAAAAAGTTTACACTCGCCCCTACATCTAACAAACATCGGACCATAACCTGATCTCTTATCCTTACTGAATTTGTTGGACACCCCAGATCTTTATACTTTGTTGCAATGGTTTGCTGGATAAGATAGGATGCATGTGCAGCAAATGTTGCTTCACGAGAAACAAAAGTTTTTCTCTCACCAGTGGTGAGGTCCTTGAGAAACTTGGCATATGAAGAAATCTGATTGATGGCATCCAAGAAAGAAATATTGATTTGAACATTTTTGAAAACTTTCAAAATTCTCTCAAAGTATTTTTTTCCCTATTTGCTTGAAGACATTGAGGAAATGGGGCTTTGAGTACAAAGAAATTCCCTCGATTATTAACAACAACTTGATTATCTTTCTTTATTGACTCTTTTGGCATCTCCTTTTCTTTTTCCTTGCTAGAATTTTCAACATTGGGATTGTTTGGTGGAGTTTGGATATGGTTGTCCACTCTTTTGCCCGACCATAAAGTGTAGATGGCTTGAACTTCTCGGTTTGAGTCCGAGCCAATTTCAAATTGGCCAGTTGGAGTATTTTGATCGGGTTGGGCATAATTTGGCTAGAAAATTGTCCTTTCTCTCTCCCTCCTACAGATGCGCTAACTGATATAACTGAACCTCGATCCTGGCTATCGCTTGATTTTTATTGTGATTTATTTGGGCCCGGTTAACTTGGCTCTGCATAAATTGTTGGTGCATGTCCTCTAAAGAAGGTTTTCTTTGATCCGAAGGGACATAGGGAGGGGCAGATGCATTGAATTGATTTTTCTTATGAAATTGATTATTAGGAGGTGGTTCTTGGAATGATGGTGATCCATTATAACCTTGTCCTTGAGTGGTATTCTAAGAAAGATTAAGATGGTTTCGCCATCCCAGATTGTATGTTTCACTGAATGGGTTATCAGTGTTGTGCTTGCGAAATGTATTAAGTACCTTTGCTTGCTCGGCTTTGATAATTGGCAACCCCGAGCACTGTTCAATCAAATGGTCTTGACTGTCACAGAGGACACAGATAGGAACACCACATTTTTAGATGGTTTGGGAGTCGAAGATTGGGCTCCCTTGCTCATCTCTAGGCTTCGGGTCTTCGTACTACTAATATCAATTTGGCATCATTATCGAAATTAAAATTGATTCTATGCATACCACCCCTGTCGATGGCAGTGGTGGTGGTGGGTTGCTTAACATCAACACTAACAGGTTCCCATTGTAGAGTGTTTTCTGCTACCTCTTCGAAAAATTCCCCTGCATCATTGACGATTTTACTAGTGAATGCTCCATTGCAGAGGGACTCAATCATGGTCTTATTTGGGTAGTCCAAGCTCTCATATAAGATTTGGATCAAATATATCTTTTCAAATTCGTGGTGTGAAACTCAAGTAAAAGATTCTTGAATCTTTCAAAGTATGTGAAAAACGTCTCCCTTGTGATTGATGAAAGGTGTTAAGGACTTGACGCATGGCAGCAGTCTTCTGCTAAGAGTAGAATTTCTTATAGAATGCTTCATCTAAACCTAGAAAGAAGCCAAACTTTGACCTTTTCTTTTAGGGAAAAGGGAAACAACCTAAGTTCTAGGGATTTCTCTGTTATTTGATTATATTTCATGGTTCCACAAATATCCTCAAATTCTCTAACATGTTGGTATGGATTCTCGTTTATCAATCCCCGAAAAGCTGAAAGTATCTGTATCATCCAGAATTTAATTTCAAAGTTTGCCGTAAGGGCCGGCAAAGTGATACAAGAAGGTTGGGTGAACCTTGTAGGATACATGTAATCCTTTAAGGTCATTTGTTGGATTTTATTTGCTTTATCCATTGTGTCAGTAGGGTCAAAAACAGTAATGGATCCTAATCGACCCTTAACACGAACCCCTTTCGCATGAACCAGAGTACTGCCCTGTAAAAGAATTTTTTAAATTCTAGATGAGATTGCACACAAGATGACTCAACTAATCAATTCTAAACAATATTTTTCTTTGTCTTGAATTTTATTTGAGGTAATCAATTTTTAACCACTAATCTTAAAAGCATAAATTCTTCCTACTTCGACAGCTCCTAACTGGGTTGGACAGATTGTGGGCTGACTGGCTAAAGCTGTCAAACAAGCAATTCGGCTCTCCCTCAGGCTGGGCGCTTACTAATTTCAGCCACCCTTTCTTAGACAAGAAAGTTTCTCGGTCCTTCCTCCATGTCAGATACCGCCGCAATGGCTAAGTCACCCTTTCTAAATAAGAAAGTCCTCTCTCGTGAGCTTGAAAGTAATCACCAGAGTACTTTCACAATGGATCCACTTAATGAGCTCGAAATTGTAGTGATCAAATTCGAATTGATTTTAAATTAGTTCAAACTTAGAAAAACCTTATATGCGGTTGTGATCTTTTAGCCAAGGAACGGGTGATGAAATCCTGACCTTGTGAGGGGGGACAGCTCTTAAGATCTTTTTATGCATATTGCACTAAAGCAGCGCAATCAAGTCCAATTAAAAGCACTTTCAAACCCACTGACAAGAGATTCGTAGGTAGAGTTAGAAAATACTAGCCTTTCTGACGACTCTAAAGCAAGCAAAAAATTTATTTTTTTAGCAATATAATTTTTAGCAAGCAAGCTCCGTCTTATTGTGCAAATCTTCTCTTGTTCATGCAATGTCCCTGTAAAAACGACAATTTTGAAGTTAATTCTTCGGGATGGAAAAGAAAATTAATAAATTTTTTAATTTTAAAACAATTTAAAATTTCAAAAATATATATTTTTAATTAAAATTTTTAATTTTTTTAATTTTTAATTTTTTTATAAAACTAGAGAAAGATTAAATGTTGATTTCAAAAATAAAAAAATTTCACAAGTCCCCAGTAACAGTGCCAAAAATTGTTCTCAATTCGAAAGTCATAAAGAATTTCATCATTGTTTGATCTGCGTACAAGTTATAGAAAAATCAAATCTTGCTAAAATATTTTAGAATAATCATATAGTGGCAAGAAGAGGGTTGAATCCATGGAGACTTATTTAAAATTGGTTCTTAAAAAAATCTATAATCTAATTTAGTTCTAGTTTGAAAAATCTTTAAATGAGAAGTTGGAGTTTTTGTTTAAGAGCTAATTTCTAAAAGCATTAAAAAACATAAACTAGGATAAAAGAATACTAACCGTCGTGAAGACTAATTAAATAAAGCAATGGAGAAAGAAAAGAGAGAATGAGAAGAAACAATTGGAACCTAAAATTGTCACAAAGTCTGATTCACCGTTGTCTCCTTCCTCCAAACGCTGCTAAAATAGATGGAGTAGAAGGCTAGAAACAAAAAGGAGACGATGGCATGCATGAGATTGATGAAAGTATAAAGTCAAAGAGAAAAATTGCATCATAAGAATCATAATGAAAGAGTAAAAATTCTTAGATAGAAATACTGCAGATCTTTATTGAAGAAGACTGAATTGAAGATTCGCTGTTACAACGCTCTTGATCTTCTCTAAAACTCACATTATAACCCACAAATCTCACCTCTGAATTTGTCTTACAGCCTTCTGGTCTGAGATGAGATGCCTTTTTTCCTATACTCTACCTCTCTATTTATAGTAGAAATAGTAGATAGACTCCTAGTAGAAGTTGTGCACCCATCAAGAGATATATCTTCAGAACTTAAATTTGAACTTTAAATTTTAAGATAATATTCTTTCTCTTGACTTGAGTAGCAAGCTATTATCAATTTTTAAATTTGAAGTCTCCCCTTATCTCCAAAATTAATTTGATTTATCTAGAATTTTATGTGAAAATTCAATTCTGAGTTGGTACGCAGCTAGTTGGCGTGTTGATTGCTGAATATGATGCATCAAATGATAGATTAAAAATAATGATCAACATAAGAATTGTAGCCCTTTAAGTCCTATTTTTATAGCATCTGGAATCATTAGATTTAATTTTCTATAACAAAAATTATGATCAAAATGCTAAAAGATATTCAGTCTAAATCTGAGTCTAAACTGATTTAGAACTCCGAATTTACTTGTATTTTCTCCTCATCTCTAAATATGATTACTTCATTTCATTCATTAATCAAGAGATATATCCTTAAAATCTTCATTTGAACTTTGAATTTTGTAAGAATATTCTTTCTCTTTAACTTGAGAAGCAAGTCATCTTCAAATCCGAGTTTAAATTTGAATTCGACCTCTTTATCTATGACTTGGAGCTTAAGCAACTCGAATTTAAGATGATTTTATCTTTTATTTGATTATATCTGAATTTCTTTGGCTTGTTGGGCTTTTGAGCTTCTTTTTAATCTTTTGTGCTTCTTTTCTTTTCTTATTTTAATTATAGAGGCTTGCACATTACTAAGCAAAATACAATTACATAGCATTATTTTATAAAATAAATGTGAAAATATAACTAAAAATATGCACATTTGATGAACACTTAGGGAGTAGAATAGAATGAGAACTTTCTGGACCAGAATTCAAGGTATTCATTGTTGCTTCAAAAGTTTATCGTGTAGTGGCATACACAACGATACAGTCTGGCAAGGCCTTAAATGAGCACATCTGATGTTACGCCGGTCTAGTTACCACTTTTTGTGTGATGTGGCATTTGAGGTAGGTTCCGGGTATCTGAAGCGACGGTGCTGATTGTATTTACCCTAACACGTGTAGGATACTGATCAAGCTACGGTTCATACCCCTAGGGCTAAGAAGGTTGCACTCAGAGATTTTGTGCATTTTCCAAATTTCTGCTCCATCTTCTTCTTTCTTGCCTTCCTCTGACATTTTGATCTCAAAATTTTTGCCATTATCTTGTTTCCGCTAAAAATGAAGAAAGGAGAGAAATCCGGTCCTTTTGATAGATCAGACAAAGGAAAGTCCGTCTCAGAGGAGAAGGGGAGAGGACTGCCCATTGCACCAGGATCTGGATGGACTTTGATCCGAAAACTTCTAAGCTTCGCGACTAGGAGGCAGTGGATAAATACCTGGATGGTTATGGCTTTTGTTGGAGCCTTGGGATAAAAATTGAGTTTTGTCCCAATAATGTTGATATTTCTTTAGCTTCGCCTAGCAAAGAGGGTGTATATATGCATTCCCCTGGTGCTGGCACTGTGGTTAAGGCTGCCAATGATGAAATTTGTCCACAATGTCTTGGTTTTTATGAGGTCGGCCCCTCTTAGCTGATAGCGATGGCCTGGCGTATAGTACTGGGGTTTGAATCCCTCTGTAATTTATACGCTCCCGAAGCCTGTCAATGTGAAGTCTTCAGCGCTGCATACTTACTGAGGAAGACTTCTCATGGCACACGCTATTTTACCCCCCTGAACGGTATAGAGAAATTATTGTTAATATGGTTGATAACGACCATGGCATGCGAGATTCTGTGATCCGAGTCTTTGGTCCCTGGGATTCTGAGTCGGATGACGAGCGTGGGGTTATCTTGGCTACTTGGAACCCGGGTGTTGGTTCCCACAAGGGGACCTTACCCTCTGCCGACGTTGAGGTGAAGTTGAAGAAACTGACAACCATCGACTTCAACTGTCGTAATTGGAGTTGGTTATTGAACCAAAACAGACCTCCCGTACCACCAAGTGTTCAGAGGGTGCTTGTGTCAAGTAAGAGCCAACTTGCTTCTGAACTCAAGGAAACTGTTCGGAAAGATAACAGTTCCGCCTTCGAGACGGGAGAGCCTACCCAGTGGGCCAACCAGATATGAATTTCAGGAAGCCAAGGGTCCAAGGGGGAAGGCATTCAGCAAGAAGAAGAGGGTGAAATACGCCTAGAGGGGGAGTGAATAGGTGTTTTGCTTAGCAAATGCAATTTTGATACTACTTATGATGAATTATGCAAACGGTCACTCAAAATAAAAATTGAAGCTGAATTTCCCGTGAAAGGGTCTAGAACTTCATCTCTTTGATTCCTCTAGATAATGAGTTGAGGTGCTCGATTGCCTCCTTATTGAGATAAGTATAGACCGATAATGAAAGTGATAGATGAAATGCAAGCAATGATATTAGGCAAGATGAACAACCACACAAGTATGAAAAGTAAAAAAGTAATAGAAAGGAAGACGCAAGCAAATGCAAACACAAGGATTAGTTCTGAGGTTTGAGTCACCGCTCTACGTCCCCGCTTTTACCACTATGAAGGATCTTCCACAAAGGGACATTACATAAAAGAATTACAATTTGATCTACAGAAGGCCGGAGTACACAATTACACCATTCAACCCTCTACACAAGAGGTAGCATAAAGCCAATTGAGGTTACAAAGCTCTTGGTGATCCAACAAGATCACAAACACTCTCTCTTACAACTTCATATAGAGTAGAATATGAAGTGTAGATCAAGAGGTTAAGTGAGAGATGAAAATCAGTTTAGAAAGAATAAAAGAGCTTTAAAATCAACTGAAAATAGCTTTGAAAAGAAAGAACTTGAAGATTGGAAGCGAGAAAAACTTTTCTCTTTTGAAACAAACATGAAAACTTGTAAACTTATGTTATCTTGTTGCATCAAAACCAAAACCAATGACCCTTATATATAGGCACTAGATAAATATCATTTGTTAATCATACCAGGTCATTTAGGGTGTGTTTAGATACTTGAAAACCAAAAACGCCTGTTGGAATTCACAAAAAAAACAAATCTAAAAACTAGCAGTTATGGATAAATGGCAGACTGTCGGTCGACCGGCCAGTTGACCAACTGCTCATCCACAAAGAGTTGTTGGCTCCGGTCGACCGGCCCGGTCCACCGTCCTTTAGTTCAAAGGGAAAAAACACAAGGTCGGTCGACCGGCATGGTTGACTGGCCCAATTCGAGAGCAAAGGACTTTCAGTCAGTCGATCAGTCGGTCGACCGCAAGGGTTACCGGTTGACCTGTCAGTCGACCGATAACATGCACAAGTATGAACGACGCTTGGCGAAAGGCCCGGTCGACTGTTTTAGCCTGCCATTGGCACTGGTCGACCGGATGGTCGACCGACTTGGCCTGAAATCTATTTTTCTGAAATATTTGAGTTTCAAATATTTTTCAAAATATATTATATTGATTTATAAGTAAAATAGCAATGTATAGGTGATGAACTTGTTATAAAATTTTGAAAAAATAATGAGACATGTATCAAAACAAAACATGCTAAATATCAATACTATCAAAACTTGTATTTTTGAAATCGTGTATTTTTGTGTAACTTCTTGAATATTATAACTATATTCTACACTTTAACAAACTAATATCTTATAAGGCTCTAGGTGACTAAAAGATCTTCAAGCGGGCTTCTCCTTTAGCGACATCGAGTGCATTGAGCTTCAATCCTATACTTGAATATTCTTGAGTCTTCAACACCTTCCTTTAGAGGAAGAAAACTCCTTGAATCCATTAGAACCCTAAAATATACTTAAACACTTGAACTTGATTAGTACTAAATAACCACATATGTTTTGTTATCATCAAAATCATAAAACCGGGTGATTGTAATCTTGGGCCAACAGAGGGGTCTAGCTCAGTCTTCGCGCCCCCACGTCAAGAGGTATATTCCTGATTTCTTTAGTTTTTTTTAAGGAAAATTAGTACTCAACCTAGCTTTCTTTTGCAAAAAAAGCGTCGGTTTCTATTTGACAAATTTGACGACGAGGGAATGATGAGCTTGCTCGAAGCTACGACCACTTCCCTGTGTTCACCCGTGGGGCAGCCCTCCGTTGCCGAGGTTGATCGGGTTGTCTCCTGACCGTGGAACAGGTGCTAGGGGGACATTACCACCAGCGTTAATTTGGATATTATTGGCACTGGTGGCACAATGCGAGATAAATCTTGATCATCTCGATGTGAAGACTGTATTTTTCTATGGTGATTTTGATGTGGAGATCTTTATGTCTCATCTTATGGGATTTAAGACTACAGGAAAAGAGTATATAGTGTGCAAGTTGAAGAAATCAATTTATGGGTTAAAACAATCACCAAGGCAGTGGTACAAGTATTTTGACATCGCATGAAAGGGTAGAGGTACACATGAAGCTATAATGACCCATGTTTATTACAATAAGATATAGGGTGGAGAGTATGTTTATCTACTATTATATATAGACGATATACACATTGTTTCTAAGAGTATATCCGTTATTGATAAATTGAAAAAAAAAGACTTGTCTTCTGAATTTGAGATGAAGGAACTTGATGAAGCGAAGAAAATGCTTGGCATGTAGACTGAGAGAGACTGAAAAAGTGGAAAGGTTTGCTTGACATAAAAAGGGTATTTGAAAAAGGTACTTCAGAAGTTCAACATCAATGGCGACACAGTTTGTAAGTATACTATTCACCCTCATTTCAAGTTAAAATCTACTAAGTCTCCTGGTACTATTGAAGAGCATGAGTATATGTCTCACGTACCCTTTGCTAGCGCAGTTGGTAGTTTGATGTATGCAATGATATGTACAAGGCCTGATTTATCACAAGCTGTCTCGATGATTAGCAGATATATGCATGATCTTGATATAGGTCACTGGGAGGCAGTAAAGTGGATTCTATGGTACATCAAAGATACCATAGATATTTGATTGGTGTCCGAGAAGGATACTATATTTAAGCAAGAGTGTATCGGATATGTCAATTCCAATTACGCGGGAGACCTTGACAAGTGTTGTTCTACGATGGGGTATGTATTCACATTGTCTAAGCACCGGTGAATTGACGCTCTATTCTACAGTCTACTATCACATTGTCTACTATAGAGGCCGAGTATATGACCATGACGGAGCCTATGAAGGAGGCAATTTGGCTTCAAGGTTGCTTGACGACTTGGGGATTGATCAAGATGTATTGAAGATCAACTGTGATAGCATGAGTGCTATTTATTTGGCAAAAAACCAGGTCTATCATGCAAGGACTTGACTCTTTCACAGGCAGGTAGGTCACAAGCAATAACCTTTATTACATGAAGGGTAATACGATTTTGTATTTCATGATATATACACAACATCACCTAGAGTAATCATCAATAAAAGATACAGAGTAGTAGTTACCTCTAATAGATGTTGTCTCGGTTGGTCCCCAAACATCCGTGTGAGCATAATCCAGATTCCTTAATGCAATGAATTGCGGTGCCGAATTTCACCTTGGTCTTCTTACTGATGACACAATGTTCACAAAATTTCAACTTGCAAGTGTTGGTACCTTGCAATAAACCTTACTTTGCTAGAGCTTTCAAATACTTTTTCACCTGTATGTCTGAATCTCATGTGCTATAGCCGGGTACAATCATCATCTGAGCCAATAGAAGTCGTCACTTGCCTTGTAACCGTATTACCCTTCAAGTAATAAAGTTATTGCATCAGACGCCCTTCAACACAACCATCGAGCCTTTAATCATCTTGAGAATACCATCTCTATCAGATATCTCAAGACCCAATGCTTTCAAGGTACTGACAGAGATAAGATTTTTCTTTAATTGAGATATATATCTTACTTTCTTCAGTTCTCGCACCATCCTATCAAAAACATCTTGGTAAAGATTGTACCTATCCTTTCCATGTTGTACGGACAGTCATCACCCATGACAACTAAACAACCATCTGACTTCCCAAAGTTAGAAAATCAATCTCTATTGGGATACACATAATAGGTGGCATCCGTATCTAGTATCCACTCAGAATCACTTAAGTAGTTAACAGTCGAAGTAGTCACTGAGAATGAAAATACCAATGAGTTTGAGTCTAATCCACGTAACTGTGATGTACCACCAGCTTGTGTGCTAAACACTTGTGCGAGATTTGTCTCGGACTTCGACTCCTTATCTTTGATCCTTGGGTAATCAACCTCCAGTATCTTAACTCTTTGCAAAATGCACATTGGTTCTTCTTCATATCTCTGAAATCGGCTCTGCACTTTGATCTTCCATGATCACTTTGCTCTTTCGAATGAGCTAGATATAAGGATGGTCTTAGGTATATAAGGGTTTGGATAGCTCCACCTAAAATGTTAGACTTTTGGGATGGTATCTCAAGTCCTTACACTTGGAACACATATCGACACGGTTGAATTTTGAAAATTGTTAGAAAATTTTTTGAAAGGAGGAGGAAGAACAATATAAAATTTATGGATCTTAAGAATTATTAGAAGTTTAAAAGGAATAAGAGTTTTAGAAATTTTCATAATATTTTATCTCAAAAATATAAAACTTTTACCGTATATGAAAACAGGAGATATAAGATCAATTTGAGAAATTTTGAAATTTTGAAAATTTATTTTAAAAAATAAAATTTTTAGAATTTATTGGACAACAGAAATAAGATCAATTTGGAGAATCTTAGAAGTTTTTCTCTTTGAAAAATAAATTTTAAAACTCTTTAGTATTTTTCTCTTAAAAATAAAAGTAATTTGTGATAGCATTTGATGTGATTTACATCTACATATGCAAACTTAAGAGTTTCTAGACCCCGCTACTCATTAATCCTCCACTCATGGATTGTGGTTAGTCAAATCGCAATGAAAATCATGCTAAAATAATTTCAAAAATATTTTATTCAAAGTTATATTTCAGTAACCATTTTTCTCTCTGAAATAGTGAGTTGTTAGTGCTAGATCAATAATTTAATGTTCCTTGTAATATATGTCATTCTAATTCATTTCAACTTTCAAGTGATAATACATTTAAGCAAAAAGAATAAAAAACACAACTACGAACAAAATGTTACATCTAAGAAATGTGCACTTGGTGCATGGAACTTATAGCTAGTTATAATTAAATGCATATTGTTATAAATAATGATAAATATGAATGTCCTTACACCTCCCATTATTACTACCACTATGAACCTTTATCATTACTCCCACCATGACTCTCACCACACCCAATATGTAACATTACTCCCACTATGCTCATGATTAAGAGATGGTTCTTTCATCTTCCTCTCATGTATGAGCTTGTAACTTATGCCCTCTCATGTACCTCTCATATATACCTATAAATAAATGTTTAAATGATTGAATAACATACAAGGAAGAAAGATTTTTCTCTGCTCTTATATTGTGTATAAACTTGTTCGTTTATTATTTGTCTCATTCTTTCAAATTTCACAATACGTTATCAGCTCAATGCTCTAACCAACTGAGGATCATTAGTCCTGGGAGTATTATACCGAATGAAATCTCTCTCTTGGTACATGCAAGAGGCTTGGATAGGTTTCTAAAGAAATTAACTACATGCCTTACAACCCAACTCAGCTCTATAATTCTCATCTTTGTTCTTTTTGTTTCATTTTATTTATTTCAGATGTTGTTAAGTTTTATTTTTAACATTTTTTTGAAATTTATTTATTAGTTTGTTTATCATATTTTTTATTTTTTCCATAAACAGCCAATCACTTTCCTATTTGCCAAAAGAGAGACATTTAAAATCGATCAAACAAGTTTCTGAATGGCCATATCTACAAGTGTAGAGAACATTTTTGTCTTCTCATGCAAAAGCCAAGATAAGTAATGCTTACATTTTTCATCATTAATACTTATCAATTAATATCATATTTTATTTTTTTGATAAGTGGCTTCTAAATTTGCTTTCACTCACATTGATCACGTACATGCGAGATCAATTCTTCTAATCAACAGTTTTACTAATGCATTTTAGGTTCAATCTTTTCTTTATATTTTTTTTTGGAGAATGTAAATTTTATTTATCAAAACTGTAAGAAAGCCAAATCGGCAAACTACCCCTTACAATGTATCCTCACAGCCAAACTCAAGATCCTATTAGTCGACTAATCACAAGTTTAGTCGACTAATAGTAGTAGTCGACTAACCCCAATTACTAGTCGACTTGAAAAGTGTTCTGGAAGTAGCTTTGTTCTCTGTTTATGCTCCAGTCGACTATATCAGAATACCTAGTCGACTATACATTAATCTAGTCGACTAGATCAGAAAGCCTAGTTGACTAACTTGCACCAAGTCGACTAACCATAAAGTTAAGTCGACTAAGAAGTTGAGCTGGATGTATCCATCTTCTCTGTTGCCGCAGGAGTCGACTATACCAAAACATTAGTCGACTATATAAGATTGTAGTCGACTAGAACCACCCATTAGTCGACTAATTCTGCTGGCAACCAATTTTTCCTGATAGAATTCTAGATTCTCAAAACGCCACATTTGTATTTGGATCCAAAGCGAATATAATCCTATAGATGTGCAGTTTAATCTTGAATACAGTAGAAATCACCTCCTGAGCCTGGCCTTCAAAAATTTTCATATTACGAGCATTCCAGATATGATAGACAGTACAAGCAAGGGCCACCTTTTTAGCTTTTGATTTTCCACTGGAACCCTTCGCCTCCTTCTTTATCCACTTAAGAGCACTAGAGATAGTTGACATCCCCCGAGAGATACCCAGCCATTCTCTAATACATCTCCAACCAAAGCAGAGAAGGAACATTGAAAGAATAGATGTTCTGCCGATTCCCTATTACTAACACAGAGTGCACACGATTCATCAACCTGAAGAAAGGTCAATCTATCTTTTGTAGGTAGCCTCTTCCGCACAGCAAGCCACAAAGTAAAAGCATGCTTTGGTGTGACATACGAATTCCAAACTGAGCTTGTCCAAGCTAGCCTGGGACCTTTATATCTGAAAAAGTCATATCCAAGCGATATGCACATCCGCTCACCTACCGCCCAAGAGGATAACCTCCTCTTTGCCGCCTCAACTGAACCTTCTACAAGACATATTTTATCTCGTATCGCAACTAGCCTCTTTAGCAATGGCGAGTCGTCCCTAATACATTTCCATTCCCAAGCAGAGACATCCCCTTTAAGGTATATATGATGCACCCAACGCACCCATAAAGTGTCCTTTTTCTTGTGAATGTTCCAAAAGGATTTTGCTAGCAGGGAATCATTCCAAGTTTTTAGATCTCGGAATCCTAATCCACCTTCCGATTTTGGCAAACACATGGATTTCCATGAAACCGGATGATGGCGCTTATGCCATAAGAAATTCCTGCACAGCCGAGTTATCCTCTCTATGATAGCACCTGGAACCGAAAAAATAGATAGCCAGAAGCAATCCACTCCTTGTAGCACTGATCTGATAAGCTCAGCTCTACCCGCAAAAGATAGAGTGGAAGCCACCCATGAGTTGATATACATAGTTATTTTATCAACAAAAGGTACAAAATGGTCCAACTGAAGCCTCTGAGCCGCCAACGGGACACCGAGATAACGGAAAGGCATCACACCAACAGGGATACCAGTCAACTGCCTCATTTGAACAAGTTCCTCTCCATATACTCCCGCCGTAAAGAGGCTAGACTTGAGCAAATTAGCACACAGTCCCGATTTCAAACCAAAATCCCTGAGGCTATCCATAATAATACTGACAGAAGGAATGTCCCCTCTCGCCATGAGCATGAGATCATCAGCAAATGCCAGGTGTGACAACGTAAGCTTTCCACACCTAGGGTGAAATTTGAACCCCAATCTGTTTGTACTCACCTTTAGACTCCTCGACAGATAAGGCGGTGATTTCTTTATATTGATCTCAAGTAAGGCGGTGATTTCTTTATAACAAGATAAGTCTAAAATCTCATTCTTTTATCTAAAAGAATAGTATGAGTACTGATTTTGAATTTATTTTGCCTATCTTTTGGATATATTAGTTAGTCTTTAAATGAGTTTCTTTATCTTCTATTTGATACGCTCAATATGCTTAATTATTCTTTAATTTTATCTCTATCTACTATCTAATATGATATTTAAAGATAAGTCAAGAATACTTATTGTTTTGATTAGATTTTTCATATTTATTACATGAATTTTGAAGATCAAAAAATTAATTTTTGATAGATAAGTAGCTTTATGGCTATATTTGTTGGAATTTAATTTACTTTGATTGGTACATCTGTCTTTTTAGATAAGCATTTTGTCATAGTTTAATATAACCTAAAGTTTTACAAAATAAAACCCAAAGTTATATGACGCTGAGATACATCTCGAGGCTATGAACTTTGAAAAAAAATTAAAGAAGAAAGCAAAATATTCAAGCAGAATCACGCTAAGACTCTAATATTCTTTCATCATCATATTAATGAAGAGATATGACATCAAAAAATTATTCTTTTACCAAAAGCTTGATATGAATAGATGCATTTGAAGTTGCATGATTTAAAATAGTTAGTGAATAAACTCCGCATTGTTTTAATTATCTATAAATTAAAATTATATGGAGAAAAAGTAACCGAAGAAGACATGTTAGCAAAAAAACTTACCCTACTTTTCATATCTCAAATTTACTTATATAGCAGCAATATCGAGAGCAAAATTTCAAAAAATATTATGAATTAATTTCATATCTCTTGATTGCCGAACAAAATAACGAGTTTTTGATGAAAAGCCATAATTAACATCCAAATGAATTTACACTATTCCTTGAAGTGAATGAAAATGTATTCCCCGAAGCGAATGCAACATTATCTCACAAATATGGACATGGTCGTGGAGGTGAACGTACACAAGATCGTGGCAGGTTTCGTGGAGGTGGTCATAATAACTATACTCCAAATGTTCCATATAGAAATACATTGTGTCACTAGAAGTGGATAAATATTGAGAAAAAGCAAGATAAAGCTTATCGTCATTTTGAAAATGCTTGTTACAAGTGTGGAATGAAGGGACATTAATTTCATTAAATTCAATTATTCATAACTATGCTCCAGTTTATACATAAATTTATGATATTGAAAAGTATGGTTCATTTAATTTAAATTTTGATATACTAAGATATTGGGCATGTCATGATATTTATGTCTAAAAACTAATATATTTTGTTTTATGCAAAGATTGTATTCGTGTTGTATTTCATGTCTGTTATTCCATAATGATTTATATTTATATCATGACTTAGAACTTCTTTGTCATTTTATTATTTCATCCATCATGATGATATGTGATAATCTGATACATGTTATATACATGTTTACTTCAAATATGCATGTCTACTAGTTTAATTAAATCAAAATTGCATGTGTGCTATTTCAAAATGAATATTGATGATTCTAGGTACATGATATTTTTAAAGCAAGATTTTTAAATTATCATTTTGATGAGACAATTTTCCCAATGTTAGGAAGAGAAAAAGTGTCGCTTCCTGAAGAACAATGTGAAATTACATCGAACGAACCATCATTGTCCCATCTTGACCCACATATAAATCAAAGTGAACTAGAAGTTCAAAAGATTATTCGTTTATAAAAATTGCAAACCAATTAACCGAGCATTTAATAACACAAAGAAAATAACAAAATCTCATATATGACTGAAAATACTCTAGCTCGGATTGATAGCCCTTTCGGACAATCAACAGTACTACAAAAGCACGCCTGAAGTATGATCGTCCTGTTGGTTTAAAAGATAAAAATTCTCAAAAGAAAATGATACTATAATTACATATTCTCAAAGGAGAGAAATTTTCAAAGTTGATCAATTTATAATTAATTAAAAATAACCCCTGAAGAGGCACATACACCTAAAGAAGTGCATACATTTGAAGAGATCTCTTTAAATAATATCAGTACAAGAGAAAGTTGGGATAGAAAGAAAATTATTGTTATGCATTTGCATATGCGATCGCTCTAGATTTTGTAATGAGGACTCTGAACAAAAAAGTATAACACACTAGTAAAGATAAATGTCCCTGAAAGATACAATCACAAGTGAGTTTAAGACACACCTGAATCATGGAAGACATGTCAGTGCAAATGACACAATTCTCTGAAAGAGAAGGCTAAAAAATTGAATAAGAAAATTGATACTTTTGATGAGTCCATGAAACAAAAGAAGGCAACTAAAATAGTTAATCCAGAAGAGTACATACAATAAAGGCATGCAATATAATTAATGAATATGGAGCACAAAATTCCTGAAGAGACACAGGTACCTGAAAATAAAGAGATGAACTAAATTATGTATCAAATGTAAATATATGAGATAAAAATAATATTATTATTGATAACATTTTGCCTTCACAGTATCACTTGAAAACACTAGAAGTGATGAGGATCTTGAATCACAAACCATCGAAGAGTGCCGATATAGACAAGATTGACTAAAATAGAAGAATCAATACAGGCAGAATTGGACTCTTTAGCAAAACATAAAGTATTTAAACCTGTAGTCTTAACGCCTGAGAATATAAAGCCTATATGGAACAAGTGGACATATGATACAAAAAATGAAAGTAATGAGATATAAAGCTCAACTTGTAGCACAAGATGTCCTACTGAGACTTGGAATTAATTATAAAGAAATATACACTCCTATAATAGATGCTATTACTCTTAGCAATTTGATACTTTGGTAGCCTCAGAAGGACAAAACCTGTGTCATATGGATGTTGTTATGGTATAATTATATGGGTCATAAGATAATAACATATATATGAAGATCCCTGAAGGATTCAAGGTTCTTGAAGAACATAGTTCAAGATCACGTAATCTATACTCAATTAAGTTGCAACGGATCTTGTATGGATTAATACAGTTAGGACACATGTGATACAATTACCTTAGTGAATAATTATTAAAAGAGAGATATGTAAATAATCCCATCTGTCCATGTATATTCATAAGGAAATCAGAAATTGATTTTTTCATAATTGTAATATATGTTATTATTTGAATCTCATAGGCATAGGGATTCCTGAAGAGCTCATAAAGATTGACTCTTATTTGAAAAAGAAGTTTGAAATGAAAGTTTTTGGAAAAACAAAATTTTGTCTTGGCCTAAATATTGAGCATTTTCGAGAAGAAATTTTTTTCATAAAAAACGTACATCAAAAAATTGAAGTGTTTTTATATGGATAAAGCTCTTCCATTAACATCTCCGATGATTGTATAATCACTTGATATAAAAAAAGATTGTTTCCATCCTCCTAAAAGGGTGAAAATTTTCTTAGTCATGAAGTGTTATATCTTAGTGTAATTGGTGCTCTTACATATCTTGCAAACTGTATACAATCAGACATTATATTTTCAGTCAACTTATTAGCAAGGTATAGCTCTGCTCCAACTTGGAGGCACTGGAATGAGATCAAACTTATGTCACCGAAGTTCTTTTACACACATGAGATCCAGAAGAAAAGTGATATTGATATTCAGTAATTACAGTCAAGTGACAATCTGACTGATTTATTCATAAAAGTATTGCCGACATCGACATCCAAGAAGATGGTACATAAAAGTGACATGCGTCTCATCAAAGATATTACATGCTGAAAGTGAGATTTATCTCATCAGGGAGAGTATATTTTTCAAGGGGGACTTTATTTGTGCATTGTTACTTTTTTCCCTTAGCTATGATTTTTTTTCCCACTAGGTTTTCCTATAAAGGTTTTAATGATGCATGCCAAACATTATAACTAAGAATGTTGTACTCTTTTTCCTTCACTACTTTTTTTCCTTCGGGGTTTTTACTAGCAAAGCTATGATTTTTTCCCACTGGTTTTTCTGAAAAGGTTTTAATGAGGCATGCCAAACATTATAACTAAGAACGTTGTACTCTTTTTCCTTCGCTAATTTTTTTTCCTTGAGATTTTACTAGCAAGGTTTTAACGAGACACATTCTCATAAGAGATATCCAAGAGAGAATGTTATAAATAATGATGAATATGGATGTCCCTACACCTCCCACTATTACTACTATCATGAAGCTTCATCCATTACTCCCACCGTGAGTCTCACCGTGTAACCTTTACAATTACTCCAATTATGTAACATTACTTCCACTATGCTTATGATTAAGTGGTTGTTCTCTCATCTCCCTCTCATGTATAGGCTTGTAACTATGCGCTCTCATGTCCCTCTCATGTCTGTCTATAAATAGTTGTCTAAATGATTGAATAACAAACAAAGAAGAAATATTTTTCTCTACTCTTATATTGTGCATAAACTTGTTGGTTTATTATTTGTCTCATTCCCCCAAATTTCGCAACACATATAAGTTTTTATTAAAAATAAAATGAATTCATTGATTTTCAAAGTTTAGAAAGAATTCTAGTTTAAATAGAAAATTAAAAACATAAATTGATCAACATTTATTTACCTTTAACATTAGCAATCTATGTCTCATAAAAAGAAGAAAAACACTTTCCCTACACGTTTGCAATCTCAGTCTCTAAAGACATAATTTATCTGCTAGTTTATATTTTTTTATGCGGAATTTATATGCCCGGTTTGTCATTTACCTTTTGGTATTATAAATTTGAGATTTCCTAGCTTTTCTTAAAACAAGAAAGTGCACGTGCCATGCACGCGAAGGCTTTTTCTTCCTAATTTGAGTAGTCTCTAATTTGACATGAAGATCTATTTAAATTTTTATTTGAACTATTTATTTAGAAAACTTTATATTCATTTATTCAACATAAGATATAGCTATTTTCATAAACAAATAGAGAACAAATAATTAAATATGAAGAAAATAACATTAATTAAAAATAGAGAAAAGATTCTTCAAAAAGGTAAACAAAGAAAAATACATGAGAAAACTAAAAATATAAACATATAAAAAGTAGAACAAACTAGAGAATAAGAGGGAAGAAAAGAAAGAAAAGAATTGTGAAAAAACAAAGATTAAAAGCAAAAAAAGTAAATAGTCTTAAATAAAGAAAAGAAAAAATTTTGCTCTATTTTGTGTAATTTGTGCTGTGTTTTGTGTAATTTGCTTTCAAGCGTAAGATGGAGATCGCAGATTTGTTGGTGAATGGATTAAATTAGAAGTTTTTCTTATCTCTACTAATGTACTATTATACACTGACAACTATTTAGTCAGGAACCAAGAATCTCAAGCAAATCTTAAGAGACTGACAACTATTATATAATGTTGAAGGACACAACCTACGGATGACGCATTGTAGTTCTACTGCATGGCCGCAGGAAAACTCTCTAGTACGTGAAAATGCCATCCACAGCTTCAAACTTAGACAGTAGATCATATCAAGACCCGAAGTTGTAGCAGCATCTAGATAATTCAAGGGGAATCCATCAAGAACATAAAAAACAAAGCAGTATTTTCAGAGTATTCTTTGATGGTCCACTAGGAAATTAATAGCTAAAGATCTTGGTATTTCTTTTATCGATGATTCTAAATATCACAATGCAACTATAAAATGTAAATGCACACATCGTTTACAAGCCAATAGCGATAAGGATTTAGACTTTGCTTCTGTCAACGCTCTTTTCAGAACAATATATGAGTCACAGCAATCAAAAGTAAGAAGACTGGCTAAAACTGCCATCACTGTTCCTGTAACACACTCATCTATTAAGGCTATTTACAAATAAGAGCGGAAAGAATGAAAGCTGATCCAGACTCAACTTCTCAACACTAACTCTCAGCTATTATTATCGACATCTATAACAACTTTTGTATCATAATCTTCCTCTTACCTTCATCCGTGTGCCTCTTCCTGGAATTTGACTGTTGAGCATTTTCTGGCGAAGCATCATCCTCCCATCTGGTCAAGCTAGTTCCCCTTTTCTGATCTTCATTCGGATAAACTTGAGCAGCAATTGCGATCAGCACTCGAGCTTTGTGATGTCAGATTCTATCCCCATGGCAACAATTGACCGTGAAATTAGCTTTAAACAGGAAGCAGCAGAAGACACTGCTGATACGGTATCTTATCTAGTTCTCACAACAATGCACTGCTTAGTGTTCTCCAGCAAATCATCATCATTCCTTCTGTTTAAGATAGCCTTCATTTGCCCACCTTCACTCCCTGTTCTGACATCAACTTTGCCTGGGGGCTGACCAAAGATATAGCTGATAAGATATCTAGCTTTTAGAAATTCTCAAACTTTTTGGCATATTAGGAAGATATATTCACCTGAGAATACATAAACATCTTATATTTCTTGTAGCTCAAAATTTAAAGTTAAACTCCAGACAACAAATTATCAGATATCACATGAAACCCAAGAGACCAATCAATTGGCAGGTTATCCAAGTCCATGTACCCAAAAAAAAAAATAAAAACCAACGGAAAAAAGAACAGAGAGAACAAGAAGAGAGCGAGGTTTTATTCGTTAATATAATATGTAACATTAAAGAGTTGGGGGTTTTCTTTCCTCTTGGTAATCCGTTACAGGTTGTATGACACTCTTGTTAAATATAATCTGTAATACTAAAAAGTTAAGAGGAACACGATAGCATGACAACCAGAATAACATTGATATCATAAAAACATTAACAACATTAATATCATTAGCATTTAAGTATTTCTGTGATAACTTTAAATGCTAAATAACATCATAGAAAATAAAAGAAAACATGCATTCCCAGAATAACCTTTTATAATACCATATAGTTTGGTGAAATCTCAAATTAAAATGAAATCACTCTCTTACTCTCTGTAAATTAACATTGACCGGCCATGACAATTGGTCTAAACCTCATTGAAATATTCAAGATGCAACTAGCTGGAAAAATCAAAGTTTTTGAGGTGTAAAATGGATAGGCAAGGCAATTACAAATGTACTACAAGAAGCTAGTGAAGCTGAATAAAATTGCCTAGTTCAGAACGATTCCATGTCACTAGTATAATGAAGAAATCACATTCGTTTCAATAGCTAAAAAAGAAATTTGATGCAACTTGACTAAATTTGAACGCAAGAATTTCAGTCAAGTCAATAACACAATTTGATGCAACTTTTAATTAATTTGAACTCAAGACTTTGGTCAAGTCTACAACAATCTTTTTTTTCTTGCTTCCACAATTTGAACACTTCCATGGCAATATGGGGACCATTTAGCCAACTGGGCTTGACCGAACCCTTACATTGCCACTTCATTCACACAATCAATAAGAGAACAAAGACAATATAGAGTACAAGTTATTCAAGTCAAATAACAATCATTTTTCACTATACATTCGTCAAGTCAATAACAACCACCTATTTTTTGTTTAAAATTACTAACACTAAATTTGGACCTTAACTTGGCTGACCAAAAGCATATGCCTATATTGCTAAATGGTTTAAACAGAAGAAGGCTGCTCTCTCCTCCGATTCCCCAAGTAGTCAAGTGAATTTGTTTAAAAAATAACAATTTTAGCAACCAAGGATATTTAACAATCAATGGGCCTTCAACTTGAACTTAAATTAATGCAATGATGATTAGAACTAAAGACTAAAAACTAGCAAAAAGAACCAGTCTGAAGCCACTACAATTCAAACCCCAGTCCATTTAGTGCATCCTGAATGAGAGAGGCTTTTTCTGAGATAATACATCCAAGGACTGAAGCAGAGAATGATTCCCACCTTTACCTGCCACAATCACATATTAGCATGTAAGTGACTGGGATGATCGCGTAATGACTTTTATCTGCATTATATGAGTTTATCATAAATAACTGGGGCAGATCACCAACAATGGAGGGGAAAAAAGAAAAAAAACATTAAATTAATGGAAAAAAGCTACCACAATTCCACAAGTCAATTACTTGTTACTGGAGATATTTGCAATCTCCTAAACAGTAATGGAAGGTAAAATCCTAAAACAGACTTACCTCAGTTATCATAAAAAGAAAGATTGGTGATGAGCTCCTTTTGGAAGATGAGTGTTGTAGCCAATATGTCTTATATTAGTAAATCCCTTTATCATATCAAGTCAGACAATTAACCATACCTTTCTGCTATTATAAGCACTTCCCTTGGAATAACTATTTATTAATCCCATGAATTTTTCTGATGTTATAAAATCTCAAAACTACAGAGAAAGAAATCTCATCATTTCACATCATAATAATTTTATAAAGCTTTGTCGAATAACGTTAAATAGTTGGAACACATAGGATACTATTTACACTGCCCCGTCATTTCATTTCAGGCAAATAGCTTCTCCAATAGAATTAAGTTATCCATTAACCTTTTATCAAGACAAAAGGTTCCTTCTAACTAAACTATTGTTTCATTAGTTGAATCTAGGTGAAGGCATTTAATTATGTCACAAACTCAAAAACATGTTTCTCATAGTTCCGTCTTTTCTGTGATTAATAAAAAACATCAGGGCTGGCTGGGGTTGTGGAGAAGTTCTAGATTACCAAAAAAAAAATTGAATTAAACAACATATGAAATTTTGATTAGGAAAAAAGAAAAGGACTAAAGAAGGCTGAACCTTCTGGATCTTTCTGCACTTCTATGAGGTTTTGATAGGAATTTTGATGGAAGAATGTAATATTTAGTTTGGTAACCTTATAAACAAAAACAAAACAAAAAAAAACATTTAGAGATCAATATTACCCTTCTTCTTGTAGAGTGGTAAGGTACAGAGGGATCAATAATCTTTTTCAGTATCTGAAGGAAATATTAACAATTAGCAATAATGGTCCCAATATAGTCAAAAACTAATAAAACAACAATGCCAAAAATAATGATTTAGTCCAATGGTTTTTAACATTCTAAACAATGAATAAATGGGATCAAATAGCTAAACTGCAAGAGCTAATAAATGATACCAAACCTTTCAGGAAAGAAAGGGATAGCACAATGTTTATGCACTTGACCCTCCTACCCAGAATATCAAAATGTATCAATTGTTAGTCACGTAGAGTGTTGTTGATATTATATAGAAGCCATCCTTGACTAGTTCACAGTAACAGACTTGACGAAACTTGCAAGAAGGTGTCTGAACATGCATTATCTCACTGATGATGTCAATGAAGATTCGTGCTGTACACAGAGCAATATTCGTGTCTACACATGCATGTACCAAAAAAAGTTCTAGATTACCAAAAAAAAATTGAATTAAACAACATATGAAATTTTGATTAGGAAAAAAGAAAAGGACTAAAGAAGGCTGAACCTTCTGGATCTTTCTGCACTTCTATGAGGTTTTGATAGGAATTTTGATGGAAGAATGTAATATTTAGTTTGGTAACCTTATAAACAAAAACAAAAACAAAAAAAAAAACATTTAGAGATCAATATTACCCTTCTTCTTGTAGAGTGGTAAGGTACAGAGGGATCAATAATCTTTTTCAGTATCTGAAGGAAATATTAACAATTAGCAATAATGGTCCCAATATAGTCAAAAACTAATAAAACAACAATGCCAAAAATAATGATTTAGTCCAATGGTTTTACTGCAAGAGCTAATAAATGATACCAAACCTTTCAGGAAAGAAAGGGATAGCACAATGTTTATGTACTTGACCCTCCTACCCAGAATATCAAAATGTATCAATTGTTAGTCACGTAGAGTGTTGTTGATATTATATAGAAGCCATCCTTGACTAGTTCACAGTAACAGACTTGACGAAACTTGCAAGAAGGTGTCTGAACATGCATTATCTCACTGATGATGTCAATGAAGATTCGTGCTGTACACACAGCAATATTCGTGTCTACACATGCATGTACCAAAAAAAGTTCTAGATTACCAAAAAAAAATTGAATTAAACAACATATGAAATTTTGATTAGGAAAAAAGAAAAGGACTAAAGAAGGCTGAACCTTCTGGATCTTTCTGCACTTCTATGAGGTTTTGATAGGAATTTTGATGGAAGAATGTAATATTTAGTTTGGTAACCTTATAAACAAAACACAAAAAAAAAAAAACATTTAGAGATCAATATTACCCTTCTTCTTGTAGAGTGGTAAGGTACAGAGGGATCAATAATCTTTTTCAGTATCTGAAGGAAATATTAACAATTAGCAATAATGGTCCCAATATAGTAAAAAACTAATAAAACAACAATGCCAAAATAATGATTTAGTCCAATGGTTTTTAACATTCTAAACAATGAATAAATGGGATCAAATAGCTAAACTGCAAGAGCTAATAAATGATACCAAACCTTTCAGGAAAGAAAGGGATAGCACAATGTTTATGCACTTGACCCTCCTACCCAGAATATCAAAATGTATCAATTGTTAGTCACGTAGAGTGTTGTTGATATTATATAGAAGCCATCCTTGACTAGTTCACAGTAACAGACTTGACGAAACTTGCAAGAAGGTGTCTGAACATGCATTATCTCACTGATGATGTCAATGAAGATTCGTGCTGTACACAGAGCAATATTCGTGTCTACACATGCATGTACCAAAAAAAGTTCTAGATTACCAAAAAAAAATTGAATTAAACAACATATGAAATTTTGATTAGGAAAAAAGAAAAGGACCAAAGAAGGCTGAACCTTCTGGATCTTTCTGCACTTCTATGAGGTTTTGATAGGAATTTTGATGGAAGAATGTAATATTTAGTTTGGTAACCTTATAAACAAAACAAAAACAAAAAAAAAAAACATTTAGAGATCAATATTACCCTTCTTCTTGTAGAGTGGTAAGGTACAGAGGGATCAATAATCTTTTTCAGTATCTGAAGGAAATATTAACAATTAGCAATAATGGTCCCAATATAGTCAAAAACTAATAAAACAACAATGCCAAAAATAATGATTTAGTCCAATGGTTTTTAACATTCTAAACAATGAATAAATGGGATCAAATAGCTAAACAGAAAGAGCTAATAAATGATACCAAACCTTTCAGGAAAGAAAGGGATAGCACAATGTTTATGCACTTGACCCTCCTACCCAGAATATCAAAATGTATCAATTGTTAGTCACGTAGAGTGTTGTTGATATTATATAGAAGCCATCCTTGACTAGTTCACAGTAACAGACTTGACGAAACTTGCAAGAAGGTGTCTGAACATGCATTATCTCACTGATGATGTCAATGAAGATTCGTGCTGTACACAGAGCAATATTCGTGTCTACACATGCATGTACTAGATTCCTATATATTGACATACGAGTATAGGTAACAGCATCTCACAATTAGAAAAATCTTCCTAAAAAAGGGAGGTGGTCGCAGAGCTTTCCCATATCCAAAAAAGCATATGAGAGGTCAAGAAGAGAAATGGCAGCTGCTACTGGTCTCCAGTTCATGCTCCAGAAGCTGGATTCCTTGCTCGTGAAAGAAGAACAATTACTGGAAGGAGTAGACACAGGAGTCAAAGATATAAGAGATGAGTTAGAGAGCATGAAGTCAGTTCTTCGAGAAGCAGATAGCAGAGAAGATAAAGACGGAACAAGACCATGGGTTAGACAAGTAAGAGAACTTGCTTACGACATTGAGGACATCCTCGATGACTACATGCTCCATTTCGGCCGGCATCATGGGCGTGGATTCATTGGCTTCCTCCGTAAAGGTGCTCATAACATCAAGCACTTGGGTGCTCGTCATCGAATAGGAAATGCGATACAGGAGATCAAGGCCCAGGTGTGTAACATTTCATTGAGAAGAAATATGTATGCTATCAACCAAATAGATGAAAGAACAAGTTCTAATTCTATACAAGATAGATTGCACAACCGTCATGTAGCTGCTCTTTTCATTGAGGAAGCTGAACTTGTTGGCATTGAGAAGCCTAGAGAAGAGTTGATCGGGTGGTTGGTGACAGGGAAACTGCAGCTAGAGGTCATTTCGGTGGTGGGGATGGGTGGCTTGGGCAAGACGACTCTTGTCAGGAAAGTCTATGACAACGAAAGAGTGAGAGGATGGTTCAACTGCCATGCTTGGATTACTGTGACACAATCATTCACAAAAGTAGATATTCTGAGAAGCATCATCAACCAATTCTATGGGGCAAGAAACAAGCCACTTCCTAAAAGAATTGGTGCGATGGAAGGCATAGAGCTAATGGAGCTACTGAGAAACTTTCTAACAGACAAGAGATATGTAGTTGTTCTTGATGATGTGTGGCACTTAGAAGCATGGGAGCTTTTGAAATATGCATTACCTAATAATGGTTATGGTAGTAGAATTCTACTCACAACCCGAATTGGTGATGTTGGCCTCTCGTGCCAAGAATCATCTGGCCGTGTGTATCATCTTCATCCACTGCCTCCATTCAAGGCTTGGTCCCTCTTCTGCAAGAAGGCTTTTCGATCCTATCCCCAAAGATGTTGTCCTCCAGAGCTTGAGGATCTCTCGCGAAATATTGTCAAAATATGTGATGGGTTGCCTCTTGCCATTGTGGCAATAGCTGGCCTCCTATCAAAAAAAGAGACCTTTCTGGAGTGGAAGACCTTGCATGACAATCTCCACTCAGAGTTTGCCAACAATCCAAAACTTGAGCCTATCAAGAGAATATTATCACTGAGCTACAATGATTTGCCTCACTTTCTCAAGTCTTGTTTTTTGTACTTTAGCATCTTTCCGAAGGATTTTGCAGTGAACCGCATCACTTTGATTCGGCTGTGGATAGCGGAAGGGTTTATAGAGAATGGGAAAGGTGAGACCATGGAGAGGGTTGCAGCAAGCTACCTCAACGACCTCATTGATCGAAGTATGGTTCAAGTGGCAGAGCATTATGACTATGGACGAATAAGGAGTTGCCGAGTTCATGATCTGATCCATGAGATCATTGTCTTGAAATCAAAGGAAGAGAATTTCAGCACATCTCTCATCAGAGGAAAACCTCAAATTCATGACAAAATTCGACGCCTCTCAATTCATAATACTGGTGAGAATCTTCTGAAAAATTTGAGCCTGTCCCATCTTCGTGCTTTCTTCAGTTTTGGTGCCAATACCTTGCCTTTCTCTTCTATGCACAACCAATTTAGTACATGTAGATTGCTTAAGGTCCTAGATTTGTATGGTGCACCACTTCAAAACTTCCCAATAGCATTTGGAGAACTACTCCATTTAAGGTACTTAAGCTTGAGAAATACAAAGATCACTAAGGTTTCCAAGTCCTTAGGAAAGCTTAGAAACCTAGAAACCCTAGATCTCAAGGGTACCTATGTTTCTGAGTTGCCAAGGAATATTATCAAGCTCAAAAATTTGCGCCATCTTCTTGCTTATTACTATTATACCGGCCGTCATCCACCTTTTTATTATACAAATGGCGTGAAGGTGCCCAAAGAATCGGTCAATTAGAAGAATTGCAGAAACTGACCTATGTAGAAGCAAATGAAGACACTGACATAGTCAAAGAGCTGGGAAATCTGACCCAACTAAAGAGGCTAGGCATAGTGAAGCTGAGAAGAGAAGATGGGGCTACTCTATGTTCCTCCATTGAGAAAATGAACAGCCTACGTTCGTTTTCAGTGACATCAATTAGTATGGATGTGCCTCTGGATCTAAAATATTTGTTATCACCCCCACCAGTCCTTGAGCGTCTGTATCTCAGGGGACCATTGCTCACTTTACCGCACTGGATTTCTTCTCTACAAAACCTCGTCAGAATGCGCCTAAGATGGTCTAGATTGAACGAGGGCTCACTTGGGCCCCTTCAAGCTCTTCCTAATCTGGTTGAGCTCACCCTCATCCGTGCTTATGATGGAGTCAAATTATGCTGTGAAAGAGGAGGGTTCAAAAGCTCAAGATACTGGATCTAGAACAACTGGATCATTTGAATTTTGTTGTAGTGAATGGAGCGATGCCAAATCTGGGGAAGATGTACATCAGGGTTGTTTGCAGTTGCAGACTGCACCCTTAGGCATTGAGCATCTCGAGAACCTCAAAGAGCTCCACTTGTTTGATATGCCAAGTGTGTTTGTGCAGCGGCTACAGAGAAATGGAGGGACAGACCGCTCAAAAGTGAATCACATTCCAATAATCAGATCTTATCATAATCAAGATCGGCTTTATGAAGAACTTTAGCAGACATCCAGGTGAGCCTAGATTCTTTCTTTTGCTTATAGTTTTTCAGTGCAACTCTTATCTTTTTAGCCATATGGTCATAACATGCAATTCGAAACAACAATTTATGAAATTTTACCATAAGCTCAAACAACAAGTTTGCTAATTTAAATGATATGTATTAAAAAGAACAAATAATAATGAACCA
Source organism: Agave tequilana (assembly GCA_038442645.1). NCBI lineage: Eukaryota > Viridiplantae > Streptophyta > Magnoliopsida > Asparagales > Asparagaceae > Agave > Agave tequilana. Next base: position 56,427 of record JAVJIF010023749.1, read on the forward strand.
AATCATAAGCATACAATTTATGTAACATTTTTTTTCCCCTTCAAAATATTCATCAAGGCAATCTTTATACAAATCGATGTATGGGATAATAGTAAGATAAGTCCCATATTGAAACCTTACAAGTATCTGCTAATCATCCTAATTTCTGCATTCCATTATCTGTTTAAACTAAATATTATGATGATAATTTAGCTTTTAGCAAACCAGCAAAGGTGGTTTAGTGCAAATTATTAACAGTCTGCCCATAGGAAGAGATTATAAAAAAATTGTAATTGAAAATAAATCAATGTAATAGCAGTTATTGGAAGAATACATAAAAGCAGTTGGCAGAAAGAATAGCTCTGAATCAATGGCAATAGGCAATTGAAATTAGTACCTTCATGTTTAAGCCACTGTACTCCAGTATCAAATTCTGGTTTACCTTTGACCAGGCTTGAATATTATTTCTCAGATGCACTAAACTGCCTGCATTAGTAAAATATATGATAGTTCTAATTAATCTGAGGAAGGCAGAGATAACAATAGTTCTGCATGAGAGCTTCACTCAATATTTAAAATTATTTCCACTTATTTACATTCAGAGTAATACTTCCGCTACCTGTCAGTAAGTATAGCTGCCTCCCTACCTAATGACTGACAGACAGGCCCTGCCGTTTAACCAAATGGGTGATACACTAATATCCATGGTGGACGCCTGCGTCAGCCTTTCAGTAGGGAAGTAGACCACACAGATAAGTAGGAAAAATAGATTTCAAGCATTTATATAACTTGATACTAAATATGTTTGAAAGGGTGAGAAAAACAGAAATTTTTTTACCAAAATATGGTGGGTAATTGTTAGTCTGACAAAGAGCAATGCACATCAGTTCTGATGCAAAGGTAAGAAAATTATCAAACTTAGTACTCTTGGACTACAAGTGACAGATAGTCTCTGTTTGAAAGTGAGTGCTTTGATAGTTAATAGTCAAAACAGACACTAACCCACCAGCCTTAAAGAGAGCCTCTAGAGAAAAGCAGGGGAGCATTTAAAAAACACATGAAGAACAGTCACTACATGACGCCCATCATCAAGCATATCATTTTCACTTTGCTGTTTATTAAGAAAAGATATTTCTAGCTTTCTTTGTTGGTTGCCTTTCAGCCTTTGTTTTGGTTTATGGCTTTAGGCTGCAGAAGAAATAGGCTGAAGTGTTTCTCCAAAGAATTAGGCTACATGCTTTACCCAAATACTGATAGATACAGGTTGAACCCTCAGACATCTATTAAGGGTTGGTTCACGTCAGCACATTGTCTTTACCAAGTCCAATCCAGTTCCTCAACATCACCTCTCTGCATATATGGCTCTGTACATTTGTAAAGGAATGTAAATTTGCAATAAATTTATGTATTATCCATGAACAGAAGTTGTGTGGCTGAACTGCAAGCAACAGATACTTCTTCACCTATGTGTTGTGTTACATGTAAACAGTAGACATCTTTCTACTAATAGTTGCTTCTAATAATGTAAATACAAGAAAATTCTGAAATATCCTTAAATTTTTATTTATTAAGCCTGTGCTGTAAAAAATATGTCCATTTGGCAGTTTTTGAAAAGGCTTTTTTGAGGCTCGCTTTGGGGCATTTTCAAGGCAAATCGCCTCGATGTGCAAAATAACGGCCATTTGTCCCAACAAGCATACACCTCATTACTTGAAACACATTTAAAGTGTGCGCTTCACGCCCCATGAAGCACTTCTCTACTAAATGACACGCTTTAAGAGAAAAGAGATAACGGTTTTGGTTGGGGGGGGGGGGGGGGGGCTTGAACTTAAACTAAAATTAAGAGAGTAAACCTCATACATATTCTTCTTATTTTCTACCTATTGGAGACAATATCATCATTCATCACTTTCACATCTATGAAATTTGGTGTCGCAAGTAATTATGTTTTTTTTATTGTCGCAAGTGATCATCTACTTTGTATTCTTCAGTGAATATTTCAATCTCTACTTTTATGTTATATTCAACTTATAGCACAGTGATTTTGAATTTGTGGTTGATTTTGTTTTTTGTGTCATTTTTATTTGTAGTTGAATTCTCTGTTTGAGAACTAAGTATGGCATTTATTTTTAACCGTCGCTTTCTTTCATCTCTTTGTAACTTTTATTTTTTTTGTTTGTGTTGTTATGTAAACTCTTTATCCACTAGTTCTTGAGCAAGACCATGTTGTTACAATAGGACCAATGGTCTTTGGCTCTTCTCCATCCAACTTATTTCATAGTTGTTTATGTTTGTATACCAAGCCTAATTCATTCTTGATTATTATCTTGACTTGATTTTATCCATTTGTAGAATATCATACCATTACATTTAGTATTATAATATTTATAAATTTTTTAAAAAATAAAATATGAAAAATAAGAGGCCGATGCCTCATGGATTGAGCTTAGAATTTGATCAGTGCCCCTTAGTTGTATTATTTTTAAGTTGCATTTTGATAGAAAACAAGTATCAGTTCCCTTCTTGCCAACTGGTCTTCATAGCTTTGAGGAGAGGAATTTGGTTTTCATAATTTCATTACTTAGCATAACTTCTGATTTATGCCAAATTCAAGATGAAAGGTGTCATATAATTGACTAATAAAAGAAAAAGGAAAAGGAAATTATCATGTTGACAGGACGCATTCTAACACTTAATCAATTATTTAAAAAAAAAACAAACAAGCTCCTTCTCCCTGAAATAAATTCCTTATGCATTTCAAATACAACATGTAGACTTGTTAATTCTCAATCCAACACATTATTTGCTAGCAGGCTTAGTGAGGATTCAATTCCTTCAATTGAAAATTCAATAAAGAATGAACATCTTTTAAAATTAGTTAGGACCCATATTCTTAAAATTGATCGTGGCAGCATCAGTTGAAGAGAGGAATTAAGGATGATGATCTCTTCCTCTTCTTGATTCCGGAACGATTCTAGATGGGGGGAGAAGATGTCATCAAGGTTCACATGATATACAATAAGCGGACAATATAGTTTATGAGTAAGTCTGAATAGATGGATGATATAGCAGGTCAATGTTATCTACACTTCAAATTTTAATCTGGATCTAAAAGAGAGAATCACAAAAATCAATCGCAAAGACATTGATTTTATGTGGAAACCTAGTTTGGGAAAAACCACAAAAAGAGAGGGAGAATTCACTATTTTTCAATAATTACAGTGGATTCCACAGAGGTAAAAACTCTGTTTGTGTAGTCAAAAATCTAAAATCTTTCTTTGGTTCTCTTTCTTTTTTCCGTCTGTCTTTTCTCCGTCTTTTTGTATGTCCTTTTTCCGTCCTTTGTATTGTATCTTCTATTATCTTGTATACCCGTGGGGTTCTTCTTGACAGTGCGAGTCATGCAGGATCCAATAACCACATGATCTGTACATTATGATTCTTCTGTAACAACTAAGATTCTGCCCTTGATTACAAGAGCAATATCTGCTGGTTTTCGTATCTCTACTTGCGTTGGTGTAGGAGTTGTTGCAACATTTGAAACGTAGAATGACCTGACATCGCATCTAACTCCATGGGAGTTGGCAGATATCACAAGAGTTGTCTGCTGAGATTGTTTTGATCAATCGAGAGAATTGATTTCGGGAGGATGAACACCCCCGGGTCAATCAATTCCCTCAAGAGAAGGGAATTGTCTTGGGAATGTTCTGTTAACACCTCTTCAGGAAATTCTGATGAAGAAGGTGTAGGTCAAAATTTAACAACTATAGTATAAAAAATAATATAGGATTTGCCTTATTTGTATCAATTAATTCTAGCGGCTTTGGAAACACGTACTAATTAATTGTTCAAATATACAAGTCGAACAAGCTCCATAAAAGTTGAGTAAGATGATAATACTCTCCACTGAGTTTCCAAGTGAAGAAAATTCTCAAAACAATCAAACATACAATGAATATATGATACACTTCAAAATTTTAAAGTCATGAAAGAAAGAATATATGAAATAGCAGCATAATAGAAACCGACCAATACATTCTCCACCTAAAATCAAAGATATAGATCAATTTATAAAAGTCACTAACCATTATTTAAACTAATAATTTATAAATCTTAAACAAATAGTCAACAAGCTAAAATAAAATGGCCATACTAATATCTTTCCAAAAGGAACCCAAACATTGAGGTGGAAGGAGAATGAAAAGAAAGGGGGAAAAAAGTAATCTTCTCACTACTTCATCAACCACCTCCTCCTAGCACTCTCCAATGCTTCCTCCCGCTTCCTCAACAAATCATTAATCCTGCACTTATATTGAGCATCAATCAGTTCAAGCTCGGCTTTCAATCCATCTTGAGTTTTTTCTGAAAAAGACAATAGTTAACAACAGCTTAGATATAATTTCTACACAAAACTAGAAGTAAAGGAATGAGGATTCTTTCTATTACCATTCAAATAAAGGTCCCGACACTGCAGGAGGTCCCATCCATTTTAGGACTAATGTAGTCCATACCAGAGTCAACATCAGTTGCATAGCCACTTAAGCTTTTATAGCTTCCAGCCATAAGAAATGACATGGTGGATCCTTGAGAATATTTATCTTCCTCGTTTGTGTGACTGGAAACGGAATAATAATCTGTATGCAATCTACTTTCATCCATTTTCTTGTACGAGTAGTCTTCAACTACTGCAAACTCTCCAATGGAATCACCATGATTTAACTGAGAAACAACGCTCTGATCCACACCTGTGTCTGTTGGACTCGTTGGTAATGAACTCCAAGGAAATCCAAATGAGACTGGACTCTTCTCATATTCCTTGCATGGGTTATTGTTCCACTAGAAGTGTAATCAGTTGAGGGTTTCCATCCAGGTGCAAGCTTCATTATAAAAAAATCAATGAAATCGGCTATAAACACCACATCATAATCAGAGAGTTCCAAGTGTTCCACCATTTCTCTGGCAACTGCAAGTGCTGTATCTGAATCTAAATAGAATTGAAAGTGAATGTTCTTTACTCGACCTGCAAGCAAATAAGAAAACAATTAAGTTAGGCACAACTATAAATAGACAACTTACAGTCTAATTAAATCTCACTTACCCAAAGAAACAGCAATTCGTAACACAAGTGAAACAGAGTTGTCTTGATTATTCTTCCCCTTCAATCTAAATTCTTTGGTGCCATTAGTTCTTTGAAATTCCAATATTTGTATACGAGGATTTGACGTGCTATTCTCTGTAACAGTTCTGATGTGTAGTGGCTTACGGGCAGAATCTACCTCCATGGACAAACTGTCCAATCTTGACAAATTCATCACGTTAGGTTCAGGGTGGCATTGTTGAATGAGATCCTGACCCAGCTCAGTATTACATTGGAGAAAGGGATCTCTCAGAAGCTCTATTGCGGGTAGTCTCTCAGAAGCGGGAACCAAACATTTTTCGATAAAGTGTCTTACTTGAGGATCCGTAACTTCCGCAAGTGCAGCAGGTTTTATTCCCTACAACATTACAAGAACACATTTAGTTTAACAGTCATTGAGCATCGTACTCGTACTTCAAAAAGATTTTGCAAATGACAAAATAAAAACTTACAGAAATGACTTTCTTATAAATCTGAGCCGCGTTTTTACATTCACTGTATGGGTATTCAAAAGTGGCCATCTCTAACATGCACATTCCAAAAGAATAAACATCAACTAATTCATTGTATTCCTCCTCGTAGAGCTCAGGTGCCATGAATTCAGGAGTACCTATAAAGGTTAAACAAAAAATTAATTATTTTTCGGCGCTCAGAACAATAAAATTTCAAGGGTCCTTTTTATATTGGTTTCCCCACATCACACACAATTTGAAAAGAGTTCCCAATCATATGACTTGTGATTAGGTCCCTAAAATCTTTAGTTGTTTGATGTTAGTCCCTCTAACATGTCCGTTTTAACTCAAGATATTCCATCTCTAATATTAATGCAAACTCTTGAGTCCTAACAGTTGCTTCACAGGCTGCTCTCATATTTTTCTCTACACATTTTAACTAATAAAAACAATTAAAATTTCTTTCCAACTAACATCAAACTCTCTATTATTCTCTCATTAAATGTTACTCTTATACGAGCCCTTTAATAGTTTTCAATCATTTTCATGCTACACTTACTGTATCATTCAAATTAAAAGTTATTTAATTAAATGTTTGACTACTCATTTAATGAACTCTATAATTTTATTTTAAAATATAGTAAACATGAAACATCTTAATTTCATCTAAATAGTTTTTTAATCTAAATTTTTCTCTCATTAAGATATTGATTGTTTTTATTAACACGTGCAGCGCACATGCCAATAATCTAGTTAACTTTAATGTAAAATATAATTTCCAATTTAACCCTTTCATTTCCCTATTTCCTTCCAGCACCCTTCTAATGGCTACGCATGTGAACCCCACAAAATTGACCATCCCACCAATTCAATAAATTGTTCAAAGATAATGCGGTTGGAAAAGATAAATTAGGAACCGGTTAAGAGAGAGGGTAGGATAAAACAAGAAAAGACAACTTGTTAACTTCAATGAAATGTTCCCAAATTAACGAGGACATATTACCCAAGAGAATAGTTTCAAACAACGTGTTAGATTTGAGGGGCTTAATAGGAAATCATATAGTTTAGGGACTCTAAAACCAAATCATGTGTGATTTAGGGCACCAGTTAAAAACAATTCAAATGAAAGGAGCTTAAGATTCTTAACCAATGACACTACGAGCAGTAGGCTGCTGCATTACTGTAGCCAACCCCAAGTCTCCAATTTTAACTTCTCCATGATTTCCATTGACAAAAATGTTGTCACATTTCAGATCTCTATGAAGAATAGGCGGATCATGGCTGTGAAGATACGCTAAACCTCGAAGAATTTGTCTTGCCCAATTCTTTATCGCCTTCAAATCAACTTTTTTATGCTTTATGCGATATCTGTAAGCCAGCAATAACTAAAACTATATTACATGTAAAAACTTCTTCAAAAATCTAATGGCCCTACATGTAAAAAAATATGATATTTCCATAAAAAGAAAAGCTTACTGTCTTAGACTTCCAGAAGTGAACAGCTCGGTGATAATATTAATGGTTTTCTTCTGATCATCCACCCATGAATTATAGAATTTGATAATGTTATCATGTTTCAAGGATTTCAGCAAATGAACTTCTGAGCACAACCTCTCAAGATTTTCTGGAGACTGCAACACCTCATCAATTCTCACTTGATTCCATGCAACTTCAATCCCATCAACTTCATCAAATGCCTTGTAACTGCATAATTGAATGGTGCACCACAAAGAAAAAAATTACAAGAGACAAAAATAATAATAGAGCAAAAGGTAGAAAAGAAAGCAAAACAATATTGAACATAATAAATACAATTAGAGGCATACACTGTCTTGGATGCTCCTTTCCCTAAAATGTCTTCGTACTGTGAACATCACAACAATAAAAGGAATGAATAAGAAAACATATTAATAACAAGTTTACATTGCTTTAACTCAAAAATATATATATATATATATATATATATATATATATATATATATATATATATATATATATATATATGTTTAGATGGCTAAAAAGTAAAAACACAAAGCTAACAATGTGAGTGTCCGTACACATGTATATGTGAGTGTCAGTACACATATATACACAGCACACATGAACATATTTAATACTTGAATATCATGTAGTTGCATGCATCCAAATTTCAGCAGGGTGACAAAAAGAACCATCAAACAAATCAACACTTTGATGAGTTTTCTCAAGATGAATATGTTAATTTAAATGGTAGTCATGTATGTTTGGTCCCATATCAAACTTTGTCGACAGGGTGGGAAGAGAAGGTAAATATTAAAACAAAGTTCCAAAAATCTGGAAAGAAAAACAAAACAAAAGAGAATTAGGGGAAGAAAACAAGATAAAAAATAAAGAACGAACCAAAATATCCACTTTGTCAAACAGAACGCATGTCCTGACCAAAAGTACCCTAAATGTCCAACACATTTACAATTATTACCCTAATTTACCAAATCAAAGTGCAATTATTTACTCATTACTGTATGTTATGAATCAAGGCAGCATGCATGTTTCTAGTTATCAACTGTCCAATGAAAGTATTGACAAGTTGCGAAAGGGCATTGAATAATTTTATATACACCCTGTAATACTAAAGTTTTGCACATCAACCCATATATGCTAGGAAATGGATTAACAACTTATTAAGTGACACAATTTACAAATTTTAAGCATAAATCTTTAGCTCACACCCTATTAAACTTCAATATAACTAAAATTCTAAATGTAACCCTTTACACAAATAAAAAAGTACACATCTTAATTTACCACATGCTATTCACAAACAAACACTGGGCACTTCTGTACTAGTATAATGGGAGAAAGATCATATATTGGCAGTCAATCCACATGGGCATAACACTATAACCTAATTTATTATAACTCCAAGTGGTGTTCAATTTTTGCGAGCTAGCCCTTTCAATGTACATATATAGTCTTACTAAAGCACATTTTATTCTTTGCATAAGTATTTCTAATAAACCTCAGGAAAACTGATAACTATGCTCTAGACCCAGAGATATCAAATGAGATTACTCTTACATCAAAAAGTATTGTACTATGTTACTCTTATGTCAAAACGTATTGTACTATGTTGTACTTTTTCTTGAGCATCTATGTGCATATAATTTTGCAAATAAAGCTCTACAGATGTAAGTTTTGCATGCATATTTTCCTAAAGGGAAAAAATGTATCCACACAAAAGAACAAATCCTAATTTAATACCAAAAGAACAAATCCTAATTTAATCAACCAAAAACACCAAAAGAACAAATCTCAATTTAATCAACCTCTCAATCAAACTTGCTAAGCCCTTCAAGAAGTCTTGCCATGAGTTATCTCGAAATTAGACTTGGGGTTAAGCGATTACTGCCTTGAAATTGCGGACTCGAAAATAGACTTGGGATTGAGCGATTACTGCCTTAAGGTTGAGGATCAAAATTGGAGGTGAGCGCTGGCTGTGATTTTAGGGTTGGCAATTTGGGGATTCTGATGATTTTGGATTTGTTACATACACTCACTGCCATCATTTACAAAAACACCCCCATGAACAAATAATACAAAGTTGCACCTTTCATCTGGAGTTTTTTTTTTCATATTTTTTGCATACTAGAAAAGTACACGTGTATGTGTGTTGTTTGCATACTTAAAATTCGTCTTGATTTAAGTTATTATGATTTTCAACTAAAAATCTACTTAGAATTTAGAGTTTCATTATTACAATTGGTATAAGAAAATTAGGTCCATATCAAGTTAGAATTTAAATTTAGTAAAAATAAAAACTCATTAAATTAGAATGTCAGCTCAGTTAGAATTCTAATAAAGAAAACATATCTAATAGAATATAAATTCATTCATGGCATGTGCGCTATATTCTACTTTCGTTCTATTTGTTTTTTTTTTCTTTTTATAACTCTTTCTTTCCTTCTCTTTCTTTTTTTTCTTTTTGATTTTCATGGTTTTTTTATTTTCTTTCAAATTTATTCTTTTAGTTTTATTTTTACCTTTTCTTATGCTTATTTTCTCTTTTTCCAGAATGCTTTCTTTTAGATACTTAAATCAAGATGATTTTTTAAGTATGCAAACAATACAAGCGTAGCACCTGCACTTTTCTAGTATGTAAAATATGAAGAAAAAAACACTAAATAAAAGGTGCAACTTTGTTTTATTTGTTTATTAGGGAGTGACTTTGTAAATAGTGGTTGTGGGTGTATATAACAAACCCCAAAACATCAAAATTTCCAAATCGCCAACCCTAAAGTCAAAACTGGCTCCGTAACCACGTCCAATTTTGATCCTCAACCTTGAATTAGCCATTGCTCAACTTCAAGTCTGATTTTGAACATGCAATCTCAAGGGGAACCCACGACAGAACTCCTTGAAGGGCTTGGTAAGTTTGATTGAGAATGTTGATTAAATTAGGTCTTTTTTTTGGTTTCTTTTGGTTGATTAAATTAGAATATGTTCTTTTGGTGTTTATCGATTTAGAATAATTGAATTTTTGGAAGTATTACATTACTACTCTTTTGGGTCTCAGATGTTATCTTAGGTTTAGCAGTTTTTTTATATATGATTGCTCAAAGAAATTGAAATTGTTAAGCGCACATCAGAAAAGCAGAAGTTCAATAAGATTATTCATTACGACTGGATAAACAATCCATCCCTTAATATAGGGCTTGCTGCAGACAAACTCTACAAGAAAGCTTGCTATCAAAATCGTGACAGAATAGGTTAGAGTCTATGTAGGTAAGTATCAATGTCATGCTAAAATCACATCCATAGTGTACTGCTTAGCCTTTGCATGGAATATTAGTTCTTACCCTGGAAGTCTGCAGTTGCTACAAACAACTATATTTCGACAATCTTTGCCGTAGTGTCCAGGTCGCTTGCAATTCTTGCAGAGGAAATCCTGGCAGCACCACTGTACCCTTTGCTAGTAGAAGTGGACAATTTTACTATAAAAGTAAATAGTTTCGAAAAGAAACTATTTGTGCTTTTTTTATCATAAAAATAGACAAATTTTCAGAGTAGACATTTCTAAAACTATTCACTTTTCTCTTTGAACTATTTACATTTTTTATAAAGAAAAAAGGTAGACATTTTCTCTACAATAGTAGAGAGTTTTAAAAACTATCTACCTCTATCTTCAAAGTTCAAACTATCTACCTCCATTTGCCTCCTTTTCACAGGGCATTTGGGTATCCTTAGACCACATACTAGTACACAAAAACAGGGCACCCGTTAACACAAGAAGGATGACATGTTGAAAGTCACCCTTAACAATGTTATCTAATTTATAATCGAGTAGTATCTAGTATTTGAAAGTTAGCCCCTTAACATGATAAATTACATATAGTCTTACTAAAGCACATTTTATCCTTTCCTTTAGTAATTTCTAATAAACCTCAGAAAATTAATAATATTGGTCCAGACTAAAATGTCCTATGAAACTACAGTTCTTATCCTAACAAAATTGCATAACGTGGTTACTTTTTTGGCATCTTTATGTGCACAGTTTTCAAATAAAACTTTTTAAATGTTAGTTTTGAAACTATTTGTGTTTTTTTTTATCATAAAAGTAGACAAATTTCAGAGTAGACAATTCTAAAACTATCTATTTTTCTCTTCAAACTATTTACATTTTTTATAAAGAAAAAAGGTAGACATTTTCACTATAATAGTTCAAACTATCTATTTTTCATCATAAAAGTAGAAATTTTTCTAAGCGTCGTTTAAAATCTTTGTATCAAATATCAGAGAATGGTTTCTAGTACAAATATCGATCATCAATATCAGTGGTATCAGTCATATCACCATTATCAGCCGATATTATAAGATCAATATTGTATCAGGTGCCTCAAAACCCAAATGATATTACCGATATATATCGAAATCGAGTGATATTTGAAACGATGAAAA
>JAVJIF010023750.1:0-59456 GCA_038442645.1 Agave tequilana
CTCTCTCTCTCTGTGTGTGTGTGTGCTGATACTGTTGTAAGAGTATTTTGGAGATTTCAAATTTTCATAATAGATAATTGGGATGAAAATCTGAAAAAAATTTGAGAAGTATTTATGATATTATGAAGATTTAGAGAGTAAATTTAAAAATATGAAAAATTTGAGTCGTACATGTATGAAAAAGACTCAAATTTTAAATGTAAAACCATTCATGTTTCAGTCAAAGTGTATCTTTAGCCCACTTGATATAGTTTTCATATGAGATCCCCTCCAATCCTCCTCTCCCTGAACCCTTGCTGGTGGTCACCGTACTCCTCCCGCTAGCTCCACTTCCTTCTTATAGGTCCGCTCTAAATTATCATGCCCAACTCCAAACTCCGCCTCCTCTCTCTAATGAAGACACACGTTCTCTCTCAAGATTACCCTAAAAATGCAAACCCAAAAGTTGTTAAAGATGGATGCAAGCCTTGGACTTGTTCTTTGGTCAGTAAGTTTCTTGGTTGTGTGATTTTGACATAGAGATTGCACCAAGGCTTCGCCAGCCTCTAGATGCTACAAGAGTAGTAGATTTTTTTCATGAATCATGGGTTCTATGTGTTTGTTTCACGTCGCCACTTGATCGCGACAAGGTTCTGATGGAGGGGCTGTCGGTGCGTGATGACGCTGCTCTGGCAATCGGACCATGAACTCCATCCTTTTGACCTTCAACGGAATCTGTCTTCGGCTGTGTTTGGCTCCACTTGCCTGATCAGCCACCAATATTGTGGCTCAGGAGGCGTGAACTGATTGTTGCTCAGACTGGATGCTCGATCAAGTTGGATCAAGTAACTGAGTTGTTGCCCAAGGGAAGGTTTGTCAGGGTCGTGGCGAAGGTCGACTTGTCGCACTCCTTGGTCTTCGGCACCGATGTTGACATCGAAGGTGAAGAGATCCTTAATTTTTAGCAGAATTTCAAATATGAGCATATCCATTTATTCTGTCGCCGTTGTGGTCATGTAGGTTACTGGTCTTTTTCTTGTAATCACCTCTTCCTCCCTAAAATGGTTATCTCATCGGCAACAACTCCTTTTAAGCCTAACGGTGATGAAGTTGAGATGGTCGGTGTTGATTCTCTTGCTCTTGTGACCAATGCGGATATCAGAGTCCTCTTGCTTCCTTGTATTCACGTCTGACATTACCGCTGAAGCCCTACATCAGCCCCAGCGGAGGCAGTTCCCTCAACTGTTGGGGCCACCCAGCATACTGAGTCCTCGAGTCCAAGTAAAAAACTCGGCGGTAGTCCGGGTAATTCGCATAAAAAAAGCCTCATGGCCTACTTGGTAAAATTCTAATATAATCTCATTGGCTTCCCATGGAGCTTGAGCGAGCCTCAACATCAGGGCTCACTACCGTGCCTGCTCTGAAAAGTGGCAAGGGAGATTGATCTGAGTCCATTTGTTGGGAGTCTCCATCCGTTGTCATCGTTTCTTCCCACCTTTTGCAGGTATTGAAGCCACAACCACCAACCACAATGACACTTTTGAGAAGGTGAAAGCTGCAACTGCTTGGCTAATGTTGCTCCAACAATCATTGTGTTACCGCTGGTTGATATGACGATGCAAGATTCCCATGTGACTTCAATTGCTGGCAAGTGAAAAATAAAAGAAATAACTTTTATTTGCTTACACGTGTCCAAGTCGACGGCAAAATCATCCTCCAAGCAATCTAAGGGGCTGTTTGTTTCGCCGTAAAAGGCGTAAAAGTCTGTAATTCGTAAATGACTTACAACCCAATTGCAACTACGACATTTTGGACCGTAATTCGTAAAAGACTTAGCAACTCAACTATCACTCACTTGCAATCCAATTACCACTCACTTACAGTCCAGTTACAGTTAATTTTGTGGTCATGCAAATTTGTATTATTTTTTTATGTTAATATTATTTTTTTAATATTTAGCATTTTTAATATTTATTTGCAATATTAAAACTTTTTAAATCACCAAATAGTTAATTTTGTGGTCAACTTTTTCACTTACGACTTATACATTACGACAACCAAACTCCGTAAAATACAATACCTTTCCCACTTACAACTTTATATTACCAATCAAACACCGTAAAACTTACAAGCTTGTAACTCATTTACAACTGTCAAAGATTTTACCTACGAATTATGGCCAATTACGATAACCAAACATCCGCCTCTGTGTGTCTTGTTGAATCAGCCAGTGACCTATTTATAGCCAAAGGTGGGGAGTAACCGCCCCCTTGAATTTAGCAAGGCTGAATCAGCCATTAGCTTCGCGCGAGGCTCACAAATGACCTTGCCGCGAAGCTCTTTGCGAGCTTCTGGTGAAGCTAGAGGGTTCGTGCGAAATTAGCTTCGCACGAGGCTCGCAAATGACCTTGCCGCGAAGCTCTTTGCGAGCTTCTGGTGAAGCTAGAGGGTTCATGCGAACGTCCTCATGCCGTTATGGCTTAGTTGTCTCCACTTAATGTGGGACGAAGTGGGCAAGTGTAACCGCTCACTTAAAGTGGCGTTAATCTCACTAAATTAGTGGGGTTCACCTATTAATCCCTCGTGAGATTTTGAAACGGTCAATTTGATGACCTGGCAAAGTCCACTGCGGAGCTAGATCATGTGGAGCTAGCTCATAACTTCAGGCGAAGTTACTTTTAGAGCCTCGTGTGAAGTTAAGACTCAACTCATACCGGAGCTATGACTTAGCCAGAGATAGAGCCTCTGGCGTGAAGCTCTTGGATTAGCCTCCGACGGGGCTAAATGGGAAGCTTCATGTGAGCTGATAGTTTAGCTTCAAAGCGAGGCTACCAGGCTTAGGTGAAGCTTTTAGCTTCATGCGGAGTTACAAAGCTTACCTTGGGGTTATGCCCAGGCTAAGTATTGAGTTAGCTTAGCATCTTGGCCTGCTTTGGTCTCTCCAAAGGCCACCTTGGCTTACTGTCTGTTTCACTGGATCAGTAGAGTCCAAGTCACTGATTTGTCCCTCGGGTATGGGTAGAAATGATCGTCAGCTTGTCTGCGACTTGTCTTTTGTAAATGTCGACAAGTTAGATATCGTTCAGACCGGTTAAAAAGCTGTCTGAGAGTTTATCTTTTTGAGTGTCAACAAGACCCCCTTCAAAGTTTTTGTAAATCAGCAATGGGATGTTCGGATTCGAAATATTTTGAATTGCCTCGGGTGTTCAAAAGGGAGAACATTCACCAAGTAGAATTCCCCAAAGAAATTAGAATTTTGACTGAAAATTATTCAGAGGTTAGGAACATGATAAAATCAGTCTGAGTATGAGAATTCTCTGGGGACAAAGGGGAGCAGATCTAGGAATCCGTCTGTTCAGAGGTAAAGTGGATATAATAGGTTAGGAATCGCTAGAAAAGAGGTTCGCTGTTCAGATGTGGTAAACTGGATATAACAGCGAGAAGAGTCCCTATCGGACTGGAAAGTTAGATCTGGATATCCGTTAGTTCAGAGGTGACAAACTGGACATAACTGATTAGGAATCACCAGACAAGAAGCCTTGTCGTTCAGAGGTGACGAACTGGACATAACGACAAAGAAAGGTGAGATTGGATATTCATCGGTTCAGAGGTGATGAACTGAACATAACCGATTAGAAATTATCAAACTCAGAGTGTTTACTGTTCAGAGGTGACGAACTGGACATAAAAGTAAACAAAAAGGAGAGACTCGACTATCTGTCGGTTCAGAGGTAACATGAACATAACCGATTGAGAAGCCATCAAGATCGAAATTTTTTCATTCAGAGGTGATAATCTGGACATGATGACAAAATGGAGGTGAATCCGATTTTAGGGACCCATCTATTCAGAGGTGATAAATTGGATATGATAGATTAGACACACTAAACTCCGAATCCGCTGCTAGAGGTAGTCGCATTAACTTAGCAGCTAGTCTACTAGGGACTGCAAGGGTGAATTGGATCTGGGCACCCGTCGGTTTAGAGATAATATGGACATGACCAATTAAGAGACATCAGGCTCACAATTCGCTGTTTAGAGGTAGTCGTATTAACATGACAGTAAGAACTCCCAGCCCTGACGGGGGAAGGAGAAAAAAATAATGGATTCGCCTGTTCAGAGGTGGTGAACTGGACTTGATAGTTTGAGTACCGTAAAGAGGAGAGATCTAGACATCTGTCGGTTCAGAGGTGTAACACCCTGATCCCCGTGTACGTATCACCGTATCTGTGCGCGATACGACGTACAAATTTGATTTGACCTCTGTAGTATTCCAATTGACCTGATTTCAGTTTCAAAAATCATTTCCTAATATTGTAGATTTTTCAGAATTTTCTGGAAATTTTCTGGATTATTTTGGAAAATCTCCGTTGTCGGTGTCAACCGATACCGATAACTGCCTTCCGATTTTTATTTCACAAATGGAGTTGAATTTGGAAAATTCGCTTTCACCGTATGTCTTAGAATCACATGAGCTACGTTCGGGTATTTTTGGGGATTTTCTAATTTATCGAAAATCCGGCCAAACCGGTGTCGCCCGTATCAGCGACAGCTTCCGGGATTTTTAATTTGCAAACCGGATTGAATTTCGGCAAACCATTTTCATATTACGTCTCAGCGTAATTTTCTCTATTTTCTGTAATTTTTGGGCACGTTCGGGACTAGTCAAATTTTGGACCGAATTAAATAATATTATTTTATTCATTTAAATTTCTTTTTTTTCTTTTCTTTCCCCTTTCTTCTTCCCCACGCTACCTCCACCGCCCTACTGTTCATCCACTGCCTCTCTCCCCTTTTAATCCCTTTTCTCTCTCTCCTCATAACCTCTCTCTCTCTCTCCCAAACTCTCTCTCTCTAATCTCTCTCCTCTCTCTCTCTCTCTCTCTTTCTCTCTCTCTCTAGCTCTCTCACCTCCTCTCTCTGGATCTCACTGTTTTCAGTGGGCTCGCCGGCGACCTCACCACCGGCGAGCCGGTGCGCCTGGTGGCCGGCGCGCCACCAGACTCCCGCGGCCACGCGGGCGGTGGCCGGCGTGCCACCGCCGCCGCCCTCTTCCTCCTCCCCCTTCGCTGTGGAGCCCCGGCGAGTGGCGCCGGAGCTGCGCCGATCAGTGGCGCCGGCGGGCGCCGCGCAGGCGGACGCGCGTGGCCGGCTGGGCACACGGGCGGCGGCCGCAGCCGCGAGCGGCAGCAGCGACAGCTGCTGCTGCCGCAACATGCGTGGAGAAGAAACCCACTTTGGGTTTGGGTTTCGGGTTTACCCAAACCCAACCCAATTGCACTCCAAACCCGACCCATTAAAGGTAACTTTGCACTTTAGCCCCTGTATCTTTATAAATTACTTTAGGGCCCCTGCAAAATTACAAATAGCCCCCTGGATAATTTCAGATATTACATATTTAACCCTATATTATTCCTTTCAGTATTCGGGCGATATCTGGAGCATCCGGACTCCGATTCGGGAGATTCTGGATCCGTTGCGATCGTGGAAATGAGAGCTACAGTCCTGTAGCCAGTTTGTGAGTGTTTTTCTTTTATAAATTATAATTTTATCATGATTAATATCTTGGTTGGCTGCCTAATTAAGAATAAAACAGGATTATCGGTAAATCATGATAATTATTGTAATCCCTGCAATTAAGGCATAATAAAACCTGATTTAGTAAATGGACTAATTGGTTAGTTAATGAGATGAGGTAATCATAGTAACAAGACATACGTCATAGACAACTGGACACGATCATTATACCTGCACAGCCACTGACACCCAGGCCACCATGTCATCATATTCTTGTACACTATTATGACATGTATTGTAACACAGTCACGTTATATGTATACCGACCCACAGAGATACTATGACACTACACTGGCACCAGATATGCATGCTAGACTCCTTAAGACATGGTACTACATGATACGCAGACTACCGTTATTACAGGTAGTAGTGCTACGCATATATGTTACACGAATTTTACTAGGACACAGACAAGTCCCACATATCATATTATTGTTATCATCATTACACGGATACGGTAGTTCACGGTACCTGATATTAGACACTGCCCATTGGTATTGCTTGTACATGTTGCACCGATACTATGACACGTCACATCAGTTACTCATATGCACTACTTCCCAGACTACCGCCATCTCATATATTGTGATCATCATTATATAGCTTCTCGGCGTATCACTGTTGCACTTGCATGTATGCTTCCTCTATTATTGTCATATGGATTCCTGTTCATGGTACATGTTCTATTGATCCATGTTACCGTATTCATGTACATAATTATTTCCTGTTACTGATATGGATATTCCTGTTACTGGACATGAGAGCTGTTGATATGCGATATGTGGACTTCCACATCTATTGATCCCGTTATATTGTTCCCGATATATTGTTCCCGATTCCCGTTATATTGTTCTATGCTATCAACAGAGCTCTGGTCTAGTTATCATGTTACCCGTATCGTGTACAGTAGTTGTTCTTGTTACATTGTATACTTGATATAACAGATAATAATGATAACTTGGGTATGGGGGAGACTTGACGGTTGATTAGATCTTATCGGGTGATGTATTGGATCCATATTGTTTTCCCACTGCAGGGGATGGTAGTGCTGCCTACCACTAGCTCCATGAGCTCCCGTTACTTGATTCGTGCTCCCCTCTTAGCGGAGGGCCCTGGTCTCAGCAGCCAGGGGTCCGTTTAAGGCCGTGATCCCGGGTATGCACGGGATACATCCACCCGATAAGAACTCCTCGACCATGGGTTTCCAATTAACATAATAAAATAGTATACACGATAGTGACATCGGGAACATTTGTTATTTGATTACTCTCTCGTTTGGATAATGGTACCCGTAGGCCATGTCCGGATGGGTTCGACTGGGGTGCGGGCTTCAGTATGAACCGCCAGTGGTATGGGACACTGGAAGAGAGTAATTAAAATAGCAGGTGGTACTGATCGCTACTATTGTATAAATGACATGACTTTGACATGACCTGCCTGCTACATGTATAGTTGTACTTGTTACTGTTCCTTACCTGATACATGTTCTCTATTGTATAGTTGTACTTCTTGTTGTACCTGATCATTTATCCGATATCATGTTACACGTCTATTTATTACTTTACCCGATACATGTTACACTTTATGTAGTAGCATACTATTCATGCATATGTGCATATAGTCTATTTTATGTATATGTTGCATCCATCATTACTATCTATGCACTACACCGGATACTGGTTAGGTAGCATATGCCCATCTGCATATTCACTGTTATCACAGCACCACTAGCATGTACACTCGTCATCACTAGATAACATTATATATTCTATAAACTGGATATGATTAGAGACATGACCTGATGATAACCGGTTAGATAATAATGGTAATAAAAGATGACCTGTTTACATGTTCCTACTGCTTATATGTTGATATATTTCTACTGCTTATTATATGGTATACACCATCACGTATCTATAGTAGTATCATGCTTGTAGTACTATAGTATATATTACTGCCTCCTTCAGTTTTACCACTCACTAGGTCGCTTTCTGACGACCCTGGGTTTGCATGCCCAGATAGGCGATCCGAGTTACCATAGCTTCAGAGAGTGCCTTGGAGTCACATGGGAGATTCCGCATCAGGACTATTCATAGGTATTTTAGTGCTTTATTTCTGTTATCTTATTTATCCTTGTTTTCATATCTGTTATGATCGCTGACCTCTTTCTGCAGGTATTCTTGTACTGCTTTCATGCTGGACCTCAGATCTATATGGAGGTATTGTACTGTACTGAGGCTTAACGTACGTGTGAGGTTGTTTTCACCTTGCGTATGTACGTCGCCATAACGTCTCCGTATCCTTGGGATCGGGGCGTTACAAGAGGTAATGCGGACATAACCGATTGAAAGTTGGCGAACTGGACATAACGACAAAGGAGTAGTCCCTACTGGATTGGAAGATGAGCTTGGTTATCTGTCAGTTTAGAGGTAACATGGACATAACTGATTGAGACACCACAAAGCTTAGGATTTCTACCGTTCAGAGGTGACAAGAAGGACATGACGGTAAAAGAAATAATTCCACTGGAGGAAATAGGATTTGATCATAAATTCCGTGAAAAATTGATATCTTCTTTGGATATTATTTTTTTGAAGAAATTGTCAGAGGTGTATTGTTAACGTGACACCCAAGAAAGTCCATTGGAGACCGGGAGGAAAATAATAGACTCTGAAGAGGGTTTATTAGAGACTCGCTGGGGAGTTAAGAATATGAATCTCATCATGACAAGGATGGAGTTTTAATTTGCTAGGGATATTGACCAGATTCGCAGGAATGTTGGTTTTATCCACCGGGGAGTAGGTTAGAGACTTACTATCAGAGGTTTAATGTTAACATGATAGGTTTGACTCATCATTCCACTAGAGAAATGAATACCTTCTTATGTGGTCCTACCATTCCATGGAATGGAATTGGTAAGTGATTTTCGAGAGGAATCAAATGGGAACATGTCCCTTAGGATTTTTAGCAAATCCTCAGCTGTAAACGGATTTGATATGCCTTTACCAACTACCGTTTGAGTTGGGCTAGCCATGCTATTCCCCTCAGTATGATGAGTTATCGAGGACTTATGTTGAGCTTAAGAGCTAACATTTTCCTCTATCTTTAGCCGTTAGAGGCGTTGGATTATTTTGTTAATTCGAGTAACGTAATGCCTCACCTGGGTTTTCACTCTGTAGGTGAGTTGGGGATGAATTCCGCGAGGTCTTTATCTAAAGATCTCATTTTCATATTGGAAAGATTCTGCGGAAGGATGCATCACGAACCTTCTTCAATGAGTTTGCTTGACAAGTCATCAGCTAAACTCATTTGATCTCTTATTCGATCGGTCACCATATTTTTGATATGAACATGGAAACAGTGAAAAGGTTCTGCAAGAAAATACGTCACGATCCTTCTTCAATAAGTTTGGCTTGATAAGCCATCAGCTAAACTCTTTGACCTCTTATTCGATCGGTCACCATGTTTTTGATATGAACATGAAAACAGTAGAAAGGTTTTGCAAGAGAATACGTCACGGACCTTCTTCAATGAGTTTGGCTTGATAAGCCATCAGATAAACTCATTTGTGTTTGTCATTCGATCGGTCACCATTTGGTCGGTCACCACCTCTTGATATGAACGTGAAAACAGTGAAAAGATTCTGTAAGAGAATGCATCACGAACCTCCTTCAATGAGTTTGGCTTGATAAGCCATCAGATAAACTCATTTGTTTGGTCGGAACTTTTGTGGTTGGGTCGAGCTTCGATCGATCGAATACGAGCAGGGAGGTATGCCACCATAAACCATCTGCCTGAAACTGTTGCAACATGCTTGACTTTAAAATATGACCTATTCTTCTAAGTTAGAGATGGGTACATGTTTATATACTTAGAGAAGAGTGACAAGGCTAAAATAATTTGACACCTTGTTTCTTCTTCAACGTCACCGATGTTCGATCGGCTCGACACTAGTTTATAATGAATTAGAGAAGAGTGATAAGGCGAAAAATCAAAGTTCATAACCTTGCTTCTTCTTTGATGCAACTGGTGTTCGATCGTCTTGACACTGGTTTATGGCAATATAATCCCGTTAGAGAAATAGAGGAGCGCTTTTTTTATGTATCCTGGATCTGAAGGTCTTGATCAGAGATGTAATGTTAACTTGATCATAAGAAGGATCCTATTAAGGATAATACTTCTTTAAAAACCTACCGTTGATTGGCATCATAAGCGTATCACCGTCTGGGTTTATAAGGCGATATGCTCCATTTGAATATACTGTTTCTATCACGAATGGTCCTTCCCATTTAGGCTGAAATTTGCCTTTGATTTTGTGCATCATAATCATCGGTCGTCTGACGGCTAAAACCAAATCTCCTTTCTGGAAAACCCTTTGCATAACCTTCTTATTGAAAGCCTTCGAGATTCGCGCTTGATACAACTCAATATGTTGTTGAGCTTATAGTCGCTTCTCATTTAGGGCTTCGAGCTCTTGAAGACGTAACCGATCATTGTCCTCCTTTGTCATTCTCGTCATTAAGGCGACTCGTAATGATGACATCTGAATTTCTGACGGTATGACTGCTTCGCACCCGTATGAGAAAAAGGCGTATTGCTTGTCGGGGTTCGAGCTGTAGTTCGGTAGGTCCAAAGACATTCACCAAGCTTTGAAAAACACCTAGAGGGGGGGTGAATAGGCGTTATTGCTAATCTAATGATTTTTTTTTAAAAAAAAAACTAAGTATGATGAATGATGCAACGATCTCTCAAAACAAGACTAAGAGCCGAATACCCCGTGAGAGGTTCTGAACTCCTTCCTCCCAATTCCCCTTGAATGGGTTAGAGGTGCGCAATGCAACCTTGTTGTATGAGATATGATCGATCAAGACAAAGTATGATGGATGAATAGTGAGATGCACACAATATATCACAAGTATCACAAGCTTGAAGTAAGAGCACGAAGAAAGAAACAAGATCACAAGTAAGTAATTTAAAGCAATATAGTGCAAGAGAAATTTAAAGCAAGAATTGACACAAGGCAATCGCAAACACAAGATATTTGTTTCGAGGTTCGAGCCACCGCTCTACTCCCCGCCTTCACCTCCGTGAAGGGTTTCCACTATCCACCGAGGACGCCTTACAATTTGGTCTACCGAAGACCCGAGCACCGAGCTCCACCAAGTACAATAGCCTCTACCGAAGAGGTGTCTCCACAAGAACAAGAAGAAGAACAAGAGTGATCACAACAAGATCACCAAACTCTTTTACAACACTCTCACTCCTTTTACAACTTCACTATAGAATGAGTTAGGGATTTTTGACTCTATGAAGTGTAGTGAGAAAACTTCAGTTGTAGAGTGATATTAGCAATCAAACACAACTGAAAAAACAAGCTCAAAAAGAATTGGAATTGAATTGCTCAAACAAATTTTTCTTCTCTTTTGAAAGCAAATGAAAACTAGAGGATTTTTCTTGGTGTTTAGTAAGAGAGTCATCTCCTCTATTTATAGGGAGAAAAATAGGTTTAAAACAATTATTTAGAGCTTATTTGCTCTGAAAAAGAACTGAAAAACCCTGTAAAAGTCTGCCAAAAAACAGATCAAAAAATAGATTTCAGAATTGCACAAAAGGGCCTGTTTGGTTAAGGGTGGAAGTGAGGAAGTGAGGAATTGAGAAAGTAGTAATAATTCCCTTTGGAACTTGGGAATTGGTTAGTAAGTTTTCCGGTGTTTGGATGTTGTTGGGAAGTATGGTTTGGAAAATATTTTGTCTTTTCCGGTGTTTGGATAGTAATGTGAAAGTGGAAGTGGAAAAGTTGACCACAAAGTTGACCGTAAAATAATATTAAAATAAAAATTAATTAAGAAAAATAAAAAATAGACTATAATTAGAATGCAAGTGAGATTTACATGGTAAAAAAATTAACTGTTTTGTGCTACAATTTATTACAAATGTGATTTACATGACCACAAAATTAACTGTAGCACTCTGGAAGTGAGGAAATAGTTGTGTAAAAGAGAAAAGATAAAAGGAAAAGAGGTTTTCTTTTTTCCTTTTCCGGTGTTTGGATAGATAGAGAAGTGAGCAATTATACTTCCCTACTTCCTTACTTCCGCCCACTTCCTTACAACCAAACAGCGGAAAGAGCCGTTGGGCAGCAGCAGGCTTGGCGGTCGACCGGGCCGGTCGACCGCCAGCTCAGCTGGTCAAAGAGCCGTTGGCTCGGGTCTTCTGGCGGTCGACCGGCCGGTCGACCCAGAAAACCCGAGAACAATCCTGCTCTCAGTCTTCCTCTAGCGGTCGACCGGGCGGTCGACCCAGAAAAACCCGAGAGCACTCCTACTCTCAGACGGTCGACCGCTCGGTCGACCGTTAGGACGTGCACAGACGTGCACGTCCAGGCACAGTGGCCGGTCGACCGGGCCGGTCGGCCGGTCAGCCTGAAATAGGAAAATAGTGTATATTTTGACTTGAAAAATTTTGCAAAATAATTTTTGACTATAAGGAAACTTAAGTAATATACTAGTAGGGGTATATAAACAAGATCTAAACATGGTATTTATTTTTGTAAAATATAGAGTCATGTAAATAATTTTAAGGCATGAAACCTAATTTAAAACATGAAAACTCAAATACAAAACACACATTTTAACAAAACCAAATTTTGTGTGTGTGTGTATCCTAGAGCCAATATCCAAAACTCAAACTTTAACATTCTAATTCTTACATTGGTTCTAAAGACTTCAAGTTCTTCAAGAAGGGCTTTTCACCATATGATCTTCAACACTTGAGTCTTGAGCCCACTTTGAGTTGTCTTGAGTCCAAAACACTTTCTTTTAGGGTGTAAACCTTTTAGTAGAGTTAGAAACCTGAAACACACTTAAACAATAAGCAATATTAGTACAAATAACTAATATGTTTTGTAATCATCAAAACACACTAAACATGGGTGATTGTAACCTTGGGCCAACAATCTCCCCCTTTTTGATGATTACAAAACATATAGGTTATTTAAACAAAAATGGAAGAAGAGCTTGGAAAGCTCCCCCTCAAATAATGCTATGTATCAAAAAAATGTCAATGAAGAGCTAAATACATAAGGCATTGAAAACACATAGTTTTGTTAAAAACTCAAATGCAAAACGCAAATGCATATCAAAAACTCAAATTCAAATGCATCAACATATACACAATAAACTTATACACAATAAACAACCAACATAATCAAACAAACTCATACTTTTTCTCCCCCTTTTTGTCATACATCAAAAAGGGTTATACAAACAAAATAGAAGAAATTTATCTTTAAGAATCCATAATGCAAACATTCAACTCACCACAAATAAATGAAAATCTAGCATAATCTAGAGGTTTAGTAAAAATATCGGCAAGTTGAAAATCGGTAGAAACATAATCAATATCAATATCACCTTTCTCATAATGATCTCTAAGAAAGTGATACCTAATGTCAATGTGTTTGGTTTTACTATGTTGATTTGCATTCTTTGTCATGTGAATAGTACTAGTATTATCACAAAATATTTTAACATGATCAAAGTGTAAATCATAGTCAAGGAGAGGATGTTTCATCCAAAGAACTTGTGCACAACAAGCTCCGGCCGCAACATACTCCGCCTCGGCGGTTGAAAGGGCTACCGAATTTTGCTTTTTGGAAGACCAAGATACAAGACAATTACCTAAGAATTGACATGTTCCACTTGTGCTCTTCCTATCTACCCTACAACCCGCATAGTCGGCATCCGAAAAACTCTTCATATCAAATAGTCCGATTTTCGGATACCACAAACCCATTTCAATAGTGCCCTTAAGGTATTTAATTATGCGTTTTACCGCTACTAAATGAGACTCCTTAGGACATGATTGAAAACGAGCACAAAGACAAACGAAAAACATGATATCCGGCCTACTAGCCGTCAAATACAATAAACTACCTATCATGCTACGATAAACTTTGATGTCTACACTTTTACCTTGTTCATCCTTATCAAGCTTGGTAGTTGTTGCCATGGGAGTTTTGCTTACTTTAGATCCTTCAAGCCCGAACCTTTTGATGAGTTCCTTTGTGTACTTGGCTTGATTGATGAAGATCCCCTCCGTCCTTTGCTTGATTTGGAGTCAAGGAAATAGTTGAGCTCCCCCATCATAGACATTTCAAATTCATCCTTCATGCATGATTAAAAAGCTTGGCAAAGAGATTCATTAGTAGAACCAAAAATAATGTCATCAACATAAATTTGCACAATAAGAATATCTTTTTTTACATGTTTTGTAAACAAAGTTGTGTCAATTTTACCTTTCTTAAAACCATTTGAAATCAAAAATGAAGAAAGTCTTTCATACCAAGCCTAGGGGCTTGTTTTAAACCATAAAGAGTTTATCTAATTTAAATACAAAATCCAGATGTGTAGGATCAACAAACCCGGGGGGTGTTCAACATACACCTCCTCTTCAATAAAACCATTTAGAAAAGCACTTTTAACATCCATTTGAAATAATTTAAAATCTTTATATGAGGCAAATGCTAGTGTCATCCGTATGGCTTCAAGCCGTGCTACAGGTGCAAAGGTTTCTTCAAAATCGATTCCTTCGATTTGAGTGTAACCTTGGGCAACTAACCTAGCTTTATTCCTAACAACGTTACCCGATTCATCCAACTTGTTCTTAAAGATCCACTTAGTACCAATTGTTGGTCTATCGTGGGGCCTAGGAACAAGGTGCCAAACTTGGTTGCGCTCAAATTGATTGAGCTCCTCTTGCATGGCTAGCAACCAATATGAATCGGCCTCGGCTTCGAGGACGTTCTTGGGTTCAACATGAGAAATAAATGCATAATGTCCACAATAATCATGAAGTTTAGAGCGAGTGGTTACCCCTTTTGATACTTCACCTATGACGAGGTCCTTGGGATGATGAGGATTGTATCTCAAACCCTTTGGAAGTTGTTGAGTAGGCTCCACTTCATTTGTTTGATTTTCATTTCCTTGAGCCTCTTCTACTTTAGCTTCACTTCCTTCATCATCCTTTGGCTTGTCTCCATAGTAGTAGTATCCTCCAAGGTCACTTTCTCCAAGCCTTCATCCAAAGCATCTATTTCTACAACATTCTTAACAAACAAGTTAGATTCTTCAAACTTAACATGTATAGATTCCTCAATAGTCAAAGATGATTTATTGAAGATTCTATAAGCCTTACTTGTATTAGAATACCCAACAAAAATTGCCTCATAAGCTTTAGCATCAAATTTTCCTAAATTATCTTTTGTATTTAAAACAAAACATTTGCATCCAAAAACTTTGAAATATGAAACATTTGGTTTTCTAGAAAAGTACATTTCAAAAGAAGTTTTGAAGTATTTTCACACAAGAAAACACGATTTGATATATAGCATGATGTATTTACGGCCTCGGCCCACAAATAATGTGGTAGACCATATTCACTTAGCATTGTCCTAACCATCTCTTGTAGAGTTCGATTTTTCCGTTCAACTACTCCATTTTGTTGTGGAGTTCTAGGACAGGAAAGTTCATGCTTAATTCCATGTTCTTCACAAAAAGTGGTAAAGGGTAGGTTAATGAACTCACCTCCTCTATCACTTCTTATTCTTAAAATTGAAAACTCTTTTTCTTTTTCAACTCTTTTCTTAAAAGTTTGGAAATATGAAAATGCTTGATTTTGTGTTTAAGAAAGAAAACCCAAGTAAACCGAGAAAAATCATCAACCAAAACAAATGCAAATCTATTCCCACTTAGACTTTTGGTTTGTGTAGGGCCAAATAGATCCATATGGATTAACTCCAAAGGACGTGATGTCATGATATCCTTAATTGACTTGAAAGAAGACTTAGTTTGTTTCCCAAATTGACATGCGTCACAAACTCGGTCCTTTTCAAAACTCAAATAAGGAATACCTTTCACCATTTCCTTTGTGTTTAACCTAGATATGTGGTCAAAAGAAATATGACCTAATCTTCTATGCCACAACCAAGAGTCGTCATCGAGGGCTTTTAAACAAGTAATATTACAAGACATATTAGACATATCTATCATATAAACATTACTTTCACGAAAACCGAAAAAACACACAAGTATTAGAAATTCTATCAATTACTTTACAAGCTATATGATCAAAAACAACATCAAAACCTTTATCACAAAGTTGACTAACACTCAAGAGGTTATGCTTGAGTCCATCAACTAAAACTACATTTTCAATTAAAGGGGATGTGCCGAGTTTTACATTACCAATACCGATGATTTTACCCTTGGCATCATCTCCGAAGGTGACGGTGCCACCTTCATGGTATCTTGATAGGGTTGCAAAGTTGTTGATGTCCCAAGTCATGTGCCTTGAGCAACCACTATCAAGATACCACAATCCTCTACGTCGTTGGGCTTTGGAAGGTACCTATATCATTTAACAAAATTGTTGACTTTGGTACCCAAACTTTCTTGGGTCCTTGAAAGTTAGTGTTTCGAACCCATACATTATGATAAGATGCACTTAGTCTATCATAACAAAAATTGGCTAAGTGTCCTTTCCGCCCACAATGTGAACATGAGAACACTCTCCCATACATGAATGCATAATGTGTGTGTGAAGTGTGAGCATGCTTTGGGAGTTTGCCACGATGTAAAGGTTGTGTGGTATGAACATGAGCATGAGCATGGTGAACATTTTTCTTAGGGGCTTGTTTCTTAGGAAACATGGCCTCTATCTTCTTCTTATCAAACTCACAATTTTTTAAAACAATTTCCAATGAGTCTATTCTTTCTTTAAGCATGGTAATCTCATTAGAATCAACTAGTGGGGACTTGTCTTTACAAGAAATCTTATACTTGTCAAAATCTTTTTGAGTAGAAACAAGAGTGGAAAGTAATTCATCCTTTTCTTTAGAAATAGTAAAGACTTGAAGATTAAGAGATTCATTTTCCTTTTTCATTTTTAAATACTTTTTCTTTAGGGAATCATAATTATGTGATAATTCTACAAAAGCTTCTCCTAGTTCATCCATGGAAAGTTCATCATTAAGAGAAGTGGAAGGGGTTACCTTGCTTGTGCTTTCATTAGCCATGAAGCACATGTTGGTGGTATCAATCTCCTCCTCGGATTCGCTCTCGGAATCCCATGTAGCTTTCATTGCCTTCTTCTTGTAAGGCTTCTTTGAGGTGGAGGGCTTCACTTTATCCGGGCACTCCGCAACAATGTGTCCTGGCCTTTGGCAATTGAAGCAAATTATCTTTCTTTCTTCTTTGCCTCCTTGCCATCTCCTTCTTTCTTGAAATTTAGCCTTGTTGTACATCCTCCGGACGTTCTTCACAAGAAGTGAGAGCTCTTCGTCATCTTCTTTTTCATCGTCTTCGTCGGAGTGTGTGGATTGGCTTTTGAAGGCTATAGTCTTCTTCTTGGAAGGAGCCATGTCCTCCCTCACTTTCCTCTCCATCTCATGGGTTTTGAGGTTCCCAATGAGACCAATTAGCTCCATCTCCTCCTTGTCATTGAGTTCCTTCAAGGTTGTTGCTTTTACTTCCCATGAAGGAGGAAGAGCCCGGATGATCTTTCTTACTCTTTGATCGTTGTCGATAGCATCACCTAGAGAAAAAGTCCATTAGTGATCTTTGTAAATCTTGTAACCATATCATCTATGGTTTCATTTTCTTGCATGCAAAAATTCTCATATTGGGACCGAAGAAGGTCAATCTTAGCCCTCTTCACTTGTGAAGTCCCTTCATGTGTGACTAGCAAATGTGTCCAAATCTCGAATGCGGATTTGCAATGGATGACTCTAGCTATGTCATCATCATTGAGGGCTTGAAGGAGTGCATAATGAGCCCTAGCATTGGCATCAAATTCTTTGGTCTCAATTTCGGACCAAGTAGATTCATCACCGGGGGGTGCACTAAAGGGTTTGGTCACGGCCTTTGCAACTCGGCTACCTAGAGATTGCAAGAAAACGGTCATCTTAACCTTCCATATGGGAAAGTTAAGTCCATCAAACTTAGGAGGGGTTTTAATTCCATCGGCCATTTTTACTAAGTGAATATGAATGAAATGATTAGCAAAATTAGGATCTCTCTAAGGTTGTTAAGCCAAATCCTAGAGTCCAAGCTCTGATACCAATTGAAAAACACCTAGAGGGGGGGTGAATAGGTGTTATTGCTAATCTAATGATTTTTTTTAAAAAAACTAAGTATGATGAATGATGCAACGATCTCTCAAAACAAGACTAAGAGCCGAATACCCCGTGAGAGGTTCTGAACTCCTTCCTCCCAATTCCCCTTGAATGGGTTAGAGGTGCGCAATGCAACCTTGTTGTATGAGATATGATCGATCAAGACAAAGTATGATGGATGAATAGTGAGATGCACACAATATATCACAAGTATCACAAGCTTGAAGTAAGAGCACGAAGAAAGAAACAAGATCACAAGCAAGTAATTTAAAGCAATATAGTGCAAGAGAAATTTAAAGTAAGAATTGACACAAGGCAATCGCAAACACAAGATATTTGTTTCGAGGTTCGAGCCACCGCTCTACTCCCCGCCTTCACCTCCGTGAAGGGTTTCCACTATCCACCGAGGACGCCTTACAATTTGGTCTACCGAAGACCCGAGCCACCGAGCTCCACCAAGTACAATAGCCTCTACCGAAGAGGTGTCTCCACAAGAACAAGAAGAAGAACAAGAGTGATCACAACAAGATCACCAAACTCTTTTACAACACTCTCACTCCTTTTATAACTTCACTATAGAATGAGTTAGGGATTTTTGGCTCTATGAAGTGTAGTGAGAAAACTTCAGTTGTAGAGTGATATTAGCAATCAAACACAACTGAAAAACAAGCTCAAAAAGAATTGGAATTGAATTGCTCAAACAAATTTTTCTTCTCTTTTGAAAGCAAATGAAAACTAGAGGATTTTTCTTGGTGTTTAGTAAGAGAGTCATCTCCTCTATTTATAGGGAGAAAAATAGGTTTAAAACAATTTATTTAGAGCTTATTTGCTCTGAAAAAAAACTGAAAAACCCTGTAAAAGTCTGCCAAAAAACAGATCAAAAAACAGATTTCAGAATTGCACAAAAGAGGAAAGAGCCGTTGGGCAGCAGCAGGCTTGGCGGTCGACCGGGCCGGTCGACCGCCAGCTCAGCTGGTCAAAGAGCCGTTGGCTCGGGTCTTCTGGCGGTCGACCGGCCGGTCGACCCAGAAAACCCGAGAACAATCCTGCTCTTAGTCTTCCTCTAGCGGTCGACCGGGCGGTCGACCTAGAAAACCCGAGAGCACTCCTGCTCTCAGACGGTCGACCGCTCGGTCGACCATAGGACGTGCACAGACGTGCACGTCCAGGCACAGTGGCCGGTCGATCGGGCCGGTCGGCCGGTCAGCCTGAAATAGGAAAACAGTGTATATTTTGACTCGAAAAATTTTGCAAAATAATTTTTGACTGTAAGGAAACTTAAGTAATATACTAGTAGGGGTATATAAACAAGATCTAAACATGGTATTTATTTTTGTAAAATATAGAGTCATGTAAATAATTTTTAAGGCATGAAACCTAATTTAAAACATGAAAACTCAAATACAAAACACACATTTTAACAAAACCAAATTTTGTGTCTGTGTGTATCCTAGAGCCAATATCCAAAACTCAAACTTTAACATTCTAATTCTTACATTGGTTCTAAAGACTTCAAGTTCTTCAAGAAGGGCTTTTCACCATATGATCTTCAACACTTGAGTCTTGAGCCCACTTTGAGTTGTCTTGAGTCCAAACACTTTCTTTTAGGGTGTAAACCTTTTAGTAGAGTTAGAAACCTGAAACACACTTAAACAATAAGCAATATTAGTACAAATAACTAATATGTTTTGTAATCATCAAAAACACACTAAACATGGGTGATTGTAACCTTGGGCCAACAAGCTTCTCATTCCAGTCTCGCTTATGTGATGAAACAAATTTTTTGAGTAGCTTGATAATTATCTTGTTGAATGCTTCCGTCAAGCCATTAGCAGCAGGCTTATAAGTGGTGGATGCCACATTCTAAATCCGGTACTTATCACAGAACCGATAGAATACCTGGCTTACAAATTTGGGGACTATTATCGTGGATAATTTGCCTAGGAACACCAAATCGATGGATGACATGGTATTTGATAAAATTAACCACATTGGAAGTTTTAACTTCAACAAGTGATATAGCCTCTACCCACTTTGAAAAGTAATAGGTTATTGCTAAGATAAACCGATGACCTTTTGTTGATGAGGGGCTGATAGGCCCTATGACATCGATTTTCCATGCTTCGAATGGCCACGAAGCAGCAGTCGGATGAAGTAGCTTCGGAGGTTGATGTATAAAGTCCGGATGGATTTGACAGTCTTTACACTTTTGTGCATATTTGATGGCATCAGCTATCATGGTTGGCCAATAATATCCAAGCCTGTGCAATCGATCTTTGAGCTTCGGACCTGATTGATGAGCTCTGCATATACCATCGTGCCTCTTTAAGCACTTCTTGTTAGGGCTGAGCATCGGGCGGTGCAGTGCGGTTTTTCTTCCAAAAAAATGAACCGAACCGAACCGAAGTGACACATAAACTGAAACTAAACCACACCGAAAAAAATCGGTGCGGTTTGGTTTGGTTTTCGATTTGGACCTTGGGCCCAAAATTTGGGCTGGATTTAAAATTTTGTGAAGCTTCCATGTCGAACTTGCTGATATCTACAACAATGATTGTTACATTTGAAAGTTGAAGGTCCCTGCAGCAGGATACCTACATGCTGAGCTTCCGTAATTCAAAATGCATCAGTCTTGAATGCAAAAGAAGCTAATATGATGAAAATCAATGAACCATTCACACAGAACATGTCATTTGTCTTCATTAAATTCTCTTAAGTGCCATCTCATCTCTGTTAACTCTCAGTAACAGCAAGTACCATAAAAATTGTTGCTGCCTCATGGTCGCCTCAATCCATGGACCTAACCTAGTAGCTGTAAAACCTCAAAGCTCCCAAACTTCCAGTTCAAATATTACAATCTAGTAGTAAAGTAGCATTCCAAATAGTTCATTACAATAATTAAAAACAAGAACACACGAATAAAAAAAGTTTTTCTCAATAACAAAGCATTTGTCCTTCAACAACTTGTTCTACTCTTCTTCTCTTCTTAAACCTCCGTGATTGTTGGTTCAGACGCCATTTTGGACAAATATGCAATCAAAAGAAATAAATATTTAATTTAAGAAACATATTAATCTACTAAATCAAAAAACCAATATTCAACTCCAAAAAAATTTACCTATATCATGTGTTTCAAGAGCATCCAAGTCTTCTACAACACTCATTCTTGATGATGACATTGTAACCCGAAGCCAATCTTCGGTGCATAAAAGAGCTTGGACCATTCTTGGAGTCAATGAACTCCTAAACGGATCAAAGATACGACCACCACTACTAAATGCCGATTCGGAAGCAACAGTGGAGATGGGAACTGCTAACAAGTCGCGAACCATTCGATGTAGGATAGGAAATCTTGAGCTATTAACTTTCCAATAATCCAAGATGTTAAATGTAGAAAGATCATCTTCAACATCTTCACTTAAAAACTTCTCTAATTCCGTCTTTGTCTCCTCACCTCCAATGCCTGCTCTCATCCTTTTAAACCGACTCCTCACATCTAATAATTGAGAAGATGAAGAAGAAACATTGGAAATATTGCTTGAAGATTGGGCCATCTCACTCATTGCTCACTTGAACTTTCATATCTTAACTTGTAATCATTGAACAATAATGAT
The DNA here is from genome assembly GCA_038442645.1 of Agave tequilana. NCBI lineage: Eukaryota > Viridiplantae > Streptophyta > Magnoliopsida > Asparagales > Asparagaceae > Agave > Agave tequilana. Next base: position 21,343 of record JAVJIF010023750.1, read on the forward strand.
GCGGCCTCTTTTATAATCTTCATCTTCTCTAAACTTTCACTTGTACCATAACGAAGTTCAAGAACAAATTGTACATATTGTTCCTTGTATCGGGGGTCAAGAAGCACGGCAATGTAAATTAGCATATTGGTCTTCTCCCAACTCCCCCAATACTTGTCGAGCTTCTCTTGCATTTTGCGGGCAATGTTGCTCAATTCTAAATCCCCACTTTCTTGTTGATCTATCAACTCACAAGCGACATTACTAATTTCATGAAGAAAACTATTGCTAGTTACATACAAAGAATCAGAAACACGCAAAGTGAGTTCATAAAACTTTTCAAGAAAAGTACACAACCTCCTTGCATTAGTCCAATCATCCTCTAACGGCATCTCATTGTTTTCATTCCCACTTAACACTTGATTTCTAAAAAATAGGTCTTCATCACCATATCTTTCAAAAGCTCTTTCGTACTTGCATGCGGTATTCAACATCAAATACGTGGAGTTCCACCTAGTAGGCACATCCAAGCATAAGGTTTTAGACCATTCAATTTTCTCAATCTCAACACAATTCTTAAACTTTTGTAATCGAGAAGGAGAACTCCTCACATACTTCACGGCCGAGCGCACTCTAGCAACCGAAGAGCCCAATTCTTTAATCCCATCATTAACAATGAGATTAACAATATGCGCAATACACCTCATATGAAGGTGTTTCCCATGTAGCATTATTCCATTCCAATTATTAAGTCTTTTCTTTAAATAGCCAACCATAGTATCATTAGAAGATGCATTGTCAACGGTTATGGTGAAGACATTTTCAATCCCCCATTCTACCAAACACCTCTCCACCGCCCTACCAAGTCCATCACCTTTGTGACTAGGAATTGGACAAAAGTTTAAAATTCTTTTGTTTAATTTCCAATCATTATCAATCCAATGTGCAGTGAGGCACATGTAATTGATATTTTGAATAGAAGTCCAAGTGTCCGTAGTAAAAGATACCATTTGACATGTAGCTTTTAATAAATTTTTTAAATTTTCCTTCTCATCAATGTAAAGTTGGTAACAATCCCTTTGGATTGTCCAACGGGATGGCAAATGAAACCTAGGACATGCAATAGACATGAAATATCGGAATCCAACACCTTCCACTAATTTGAATGGTTGTTCATCAAGAATTATAAAGTATGTAAGGGCTTTCCTTATAGCCATTTCATCATACTCCCAATTGTCAAGACTACCTTCTCCACTACTTCCACCTATTGACTGTTGAAAACTTAAAAGTTTTTGTCGAGTTTCTTCATTATGTGGGTTCTTCTTATAATTTTCTGCATGAGCATGTAATGTAGATGTACCATTCACACGTGGATCAGCATTGTACACTTTCTTACAATACTTGCACTCTACTTTAGCATGTCCATTTTCTTGAAAAGTTTTAAAATGCAGCCATACCGCAGATCTTTTCCTTAAGTATTTCCTCTTTGTTTTGTGAGTAGTCTGAGGCTCCCTTGGATTCTGTCCTTGTTCAACCTGCAAAGTACAAACAAAGAAAATGTAGATAAGTCATAAGTAGTTATTATCATATATTTTAAAATTTTTAAGATTTAAAATTCATCAACTAACCTCAATTGAACCTGAAGATGAGGCAGTTGTCAGCTGTTCCGGAGGCGGCGGGGGTGCTTGAGGTTGAGGAGGTTGAGGTGCAGCTGAAGGCTCTAAAGGAGACCCGGAACTTGATGGTGCTAAAGGAGGTCGAGAGCTTGATGGTGCTAAAGGAGGTCGAGAGCTTAATGGCAGTTTTTGATGACTTTCTTTCATATCTCAAATTTCCTTTGTGTACTACCTTGCAGACTGCAGAGAGAATAAAAAATATATGCCTAAGTTGTTATACCAACTTACCAACACATGCTTAACTTTAAAACAAACATAAATAGTTTTATAATTAGGGAACCAGAGCATAATAAGCAATTAAGCATTCCAATTTCCAAGCATGAAAATAGAAATACAAACAGAAAGTATTAGACTGTATTGTGATGAGCTGAAGATATTTTTCCTATTTTATATTAAAACACTAAAACTACAAAATTGTGATGAGCTGAAGATGAATTGTGATCATTTTATATGAAAATGAAAGCTTTTATAATGATCTATATCAAATTATAAATAAAAACATTAGTCAGAGAACTTAAATCCATCAAAAATCCTACTGGAAGTCTGGAATGCAATGTTCTCACTTCTCTGGTTGACTGGTTCTGATCTCAACAAATATGAAAATATATTAATGATTGATAATATATATATATATATTATTGATAATGATTGGAAATTAAACAAAGTTTTGTCCAATTCAACGATCACAATTGGATTAATGCTTTGATAATGATTGATAACGATCTAATGAGAATGATTGGAAATTAAACAAAGTTTCGTTGCATCCAGAGTCCAGACTTTTAAAACTTCGTTCGGTTCGGTTTAATGCTTTGATAACGATCTAATGAGAATTATATATACAATAATTCCTCCATATAAACCAAACTCAAATTCAGTAATTCCATTTCCTCCACAATTCAAATCCAACAGTAATTCCTCAACATATCACAAAAAAAATAATCAAAAACCTAATAATTATCGAAAACCCTAAATTTAGAACTTACGCTACGCAGATGAGCAATTCCGCAGTTGTACTTGTAGATGTCGTCTCGTCGAGATGGGAATTCGATGAGGAGGAGGGATCCGTCGTAGGAGATCACGATGGGAAGAGAGGGTGGAGCGATCTGTCGTTGGAGATCGCGTCTGCTTAGAGAAGCTTCCGTCATCGCCTCTTCGGAGACTAGGAGATCGGAGACGACTCAGACGAGGAGGAGGGCTACAGGAGCGACGGAGGAGGAGGAGATTCCATCATCAACGTCGCACTCGCAGTCGCTTGCCTCGCATCGTAGCCGCTTCAATGCTTTAGGTTTAGGGCAGAGACTAGAGAGTGAGAGGAGAGACGGATAGAGCCCTAGAGTCATGGACTCACTCATGTGACTATATGCAGGGCCTGTGGGCCGTGGAGCCGTGGCCCGTGGTAGCGCAGCACGGGGCAGCAAAGCTTACGCTCTGGCCCTCTGGGCTCTGGCCTCTGGGCCTTTGGCACTGATCAGGCAGTTTTCGGTCGGATCGGGTTTCAACTATTGGAAACCGATCCAAAAGAATCGAAGTTTTAAAAAAAAAAACCGCACTCGAACCAGATCACTATTAAACCGAACTGAACCGCCCGAAATTCGACAGTTCGGGCGATTTTATCGGTTTTCCGGTTTAAATGCTTAGCCCTACTTCTTGTGCCTCTGAATTAGAAAGGCAACGGAGGAGGATACCGTCATATGAGCGACTGTAGAGTATTTTTACTATTGGATCATAGTGAAAACGGAGAGACCTTCGTCTGATAGAAGCTGCTTTTTTAGGGTCATCCGACAATATATCATGCAAAGCATAGTCAATGAGGGAAAATCGCCAATCTCTTGGTTCAAACCCCGTCGAGGTGATATGAACCTCCTTGATTTTTAACACATGTTTAGGACAAATAAGGTATCGAGTAGTCACTGTAAGATGATATGTTGTGTCAATCGGTAAGGCTAATGTTGCTGCCAGTGCAGCCAGAGCGTCAGCCTTAGTATTTTGGGATCGGGGCACATGGCCAATATAAAAGCCATCAAATAAATTAGCCATTTTGATGACTGCATGATAATAAGCTACCAAATCTCCGTGGCGAACCTCATATTCTCCTTTAACTTGATAAATAATCAGTTTTGAATCATCATAAGTTTTGAGGTAGCGTACTCCCATTTCATGGGCGAGCTGAAGGCCAATGAGTAGAGCGTTATATTCCGCCACATTATTGGAACATGGTTCCGTCAATAAAAATGCCCTAGGAAGGACATAGTTTTGTGGTGAGATAAATACAACCCCACACCAGTAATGATCTTGCCTTTAGTACCTATTCTTGATGCTCCATCAAAGAACAACTGCCATACTTCATCCTCTGAAGTTATATTAGATTCGAAAACCTCATCTGGAATTTCTTCATGAAGTTTTGAGCTTTCTGGAACCAGATGAGCAGGCAGGAAGTCTGCAAGTACCTGACCTTTAACTGCCTTCTGAGGGATAAAGAGCATGTCTACTGGAACAGAAGGAGGGTTCACTTAGCTAATCTTGAATTTAGTGATCCTGGTTTCATCATGAGGAGACGTAAAGGATTTACTCTGAAAATGACATGTATGGTTTGGCCAACCAAGTGATGCCATGTCTTTTGAATAGCAAAGATAAGAGCTAAGCATTCCTTCTCAATGGGGTTATAGGGAGATTCAGCCCCTATCAGAGTCTTGCTCAGATAATAAATGGCCTGTTCGTGGTCGTCATCGTTCTTTTGCAAGCAGAGCACCGAGAGAATGGTTCATAGCTCTCACATAAAGCAGGAAACGTTTTCCTGATGTGGAGCCATCAAAACTGGAGGTTTAGTGAGATATCTTTTGATATCCTCGTAAGCTTCTTGACAGGTTTGATCCCATACAAAAGAGACACCCCTTTTTCATGAGCCGGGTGAACAGTTGACAGCGGCCTGAGAGATTTGCGATGAACCTTCTAATATAGGCCAATCTACCTTGCAGACCCCTAAGTTCTTTGAGATTCTTAGGTGGATGCGCGTTTTGGATAGCTTTGACTTTATCTGGGTCAAGATGGATCCCTTTTGACGTGACAATGAATCCCACGAACTTGCCACTCGAAACCCCCAAGAAGGATTTTGTCGGATTCATTTTTAGTCGATGAGCTCGCATTATATTGAACATTATTCTCAAGTCACGCAGATGGTCATTCTTATTGCGACTTTTGACAGCAATATCGTCGACATAACATTCTATCGTCTTTCAGAAGTAGTCACGAAAAATTGTTCTCATTGCACGTGGATAAGTTGCTCCCGCGTTCTTCAACCCGAAGGGCATCACAGTATAGCATATACCCCTAACGGTGTCCGGAATGAAGTATGCTTCTCATCTGCTGGGTACATCTTAATTTAATTATACCCTGAAAAGCCTTCCATGAAAGACATTCTTTTGAATCCGCAGGTATTGTCAATCATGACATCGGTAATGGGTAATGGGAATTCGTCTTTAGGGCAAGCTGTATTGAGATCGCGGTAGTCAATGCAGATTCGAATTTTTTCATTCTTCTTATGAACAGGAATAATGTTAGCAACCCAATCTAGATGTTGTTCCTCCCGTATGAAACCACATGCAATGAGTTTATGAACTTCAGCTTCAATAGCTTCCATAATGTTCGGGCGAAATTGTCGTTGTTGTTGCTTGACTGGCTTGGCGTCAGGCTTGATATTCAGACGATGCATGGCTACTTGCGGATCAAGTCCGGGCATATCTTCATAATTTCATGCAAAGACATCGATATACTCTCTTACAAGTATAACCAATTCTTCTTTCTCCGTAAGTGATAGGCTTTCACTTATAAAGATGGGTTTATGGTGATCTTGACTACCTAAGTTAACCTGAACCACCTTGTCTTCAGTAGGTGATTCGCGTTGTTCGAATCACTTTTCCCACTAGAAATCCAGTTGCTGAGCCCATGATTCAACATCGATAGCTTCCTCAGGCCCCAAATGACTACTTGAAGTCATGTTAACGGAGAGATTCTCAAACATCGCTCCCACACTGACATCTGACTCCCACTCGGAGGAAGAGGCAGAGCGTGACAGGATCGATCTGTTGTCTTCAGATTGAATCGATATAGAAGGTGGAGGTGTAATATATCCCAACCCTCTGCGTGTTTTATCATAGTAATTTGCCGGTTTTCCTTTTGGCACGAAATTACGTAGAAAATCACGTCATCATTTTCTGAAATTCAGGCCATTCCTGCGCTGCAGGCTGTATCCCATTTTTCTCATCATATGCTGTGTTGATCGTGCATAATGAAAAAACTACGGGGGCTCTGAGTCTGAACTCGATTCTGTGACCTCAGACCTTCGTAGTTGGGCTCTACCGAATATTATTGGGGATTGACTCCTTTTGGATGGAGGGATCACGAAGACGGATCCTTCCGCACATTCCATAGATGTACCTGACATGCTTGATTTATGCAAGGGCATGTGTAGAGAGCTATTGGCAACCAACTCAAACAATCCGACACTCACAAGATAATCAAAGATAACATTGTCATTAATCACCCATTCATCATCATCCTCAGAGGGATATTACATTGAGGATTATTGAAACATGCTATAATTCGTTCACCGGCCAAAGTAGCTAACATGTCTCCTTCAGACTCTGAATCTGCCTCATTGCCACTGTCGTCGTTGTCAGGTAATGGTTCTTTTGATGTTTTACCAATTTCCTGATATAGGAGGGTATCAGTAAAGTAATTTTTCACCCCTTTGAACGGTTTTTTCTCAGCGAACACCATTTGTACTGTTGTATCATCCTCCACATATTTGAAGTATTGGTGCAGAGTAGAGGAAACAATCTAGTTAGCGTGGATCCAAGATCGTCCTAACAATAAGTTATATGAAGTGCGAGCATCAATGACATAACACGTCACTTCTGATTTCAGATTCTCAATTCGGTAATAGAGTCGAATCTTTCCAAGTGGGTGACTACTCCCTGCGTTAAATCGTATATTGTCGTAGTGGTTGAGGACAACTGATACAGCGGTATGCCAAGGAAGTAGAGGAGCCTTTTGGGGATAATGCTGAGTGCAAACCCTGAATCAACCTGTACTCTTTTAATGCACGTCGAACTGATGTATCCGGTATAGTACAAAGGTCGATCGTGTTTGTTATCCTTGAGAAGCATGTCCTCAGTAGTGAAAGTAATAACAGGTACTTTCAACTGTACAAGATGACATTCAGAACACGAGGGTTGAGTGTCCTCCCCAGGGGCTTTTGGCATATGTGTCAGAAATGATTCTGAATTAGCCAGTGCATCCTTGAGTGCTTCTTTTGTCTCCTTCGAGAGGCGAAGCAGCTCATGTATGGTGATACGAGCGGGGATATTAGCCAGCTAGGCCAATATGTCAAAGCGAAAAGGGATATTAAGTCCTGGGCCTGAAGGTTTCTTTAGGACATGGTCAAACAAGACTTCTTTCTGCTTCTCTTTTCCCGAGGTCGGGACTGGAGCTAGTATGGGTACTTGTACTGACATCGTTTGCTGTTGTGTCTCGTCAGTAATTTGCTCATACTATTTTAAGTATGATTTTTCAGATCGAGTACCTGTCAGCTGAGGTATATCGGCCTCTGTTGTGCAAGCATGCCTCTCACTTTCAGAATCGCTAAGAGAAGCTGTTGCCACATTGTTGTCATCTGGAAGGACAGAGATAACGTTGTAAGATTTGTCCTTCGACTTGGACTTCTTCGAATCCCATTGTTTGTATTGGGTAAGGTCTAGATGTATCCACATGATCTCCCCTGTTTTTTATGTCAAGGGAACGACACCCTTAGTCTCCTGATATTTAGCTGAAGCATCGTTTATTTCCAGCCGTGTTTTAGGGATTGGAAAAGACCCATTAGGAACTGTGACATTTGGGGTCTTGTCGAACTCGAGGGTAACCATATTTGCAGTGACTTTCTTTTGTTTCGACTTTTGCGTTAGAACCCCGGCATCGACCAAAGCCTGAATTTTGTCCTTTAGGACAAAGCACTTGTTAGTAGGATGATGAACCATCCTATGGAAGAGACAATTATAGGGATCGTTGGTGCGTCCCACTTCATTAGGGCGTCGAGCCTCTAGCAGTTTCAATTTATTCCCTTTGTAGAGTAAATGGAATATTGCGACCACCTGCTCATCTTTGAAAGAGTATTGTTTCGGAGGAAACTTAAACTCCTGATTATTGACGCCGCTCTTCTTGGTCTTAGGCGGAACATCCCCTGACAATTCAACGGATATAGTCTCTTTCTCTTTGACTTGGGAAGATTGTGCTATGTTGCCGCGCCCCTTATTATTCATACCCCCATTTGCTTTTAAAGGTAGATGGTTCAAACTTTTTAGCCGACTTTTCAGCTATTTCAGCTTGCTCGACTAATTCCTTCCACGTATGGGCTTTGACAGCTCCCATACGAATCTCTTTTTGGTTCAGGAAGTTATGCCTACATGTCTGCAAGAGCATGGACAATGGCATCCTTGCTGGGCACATCAGAGATAAATTTCTGAACTGCTCAATGTAGTCACAGACAGATTCTCCTTTCCTCTGTACAGTGGAGAGGAGTTTATTCATGGTCATCTCGGTGTCGTCCTCGTAAAAATGAGAAAGAAATCGAGTTTCTAAGTCGATCCAGGAATTGACAGAGCTTGGAGGAAGGCTTCGGAACCAGTCAAATGCTACCCCCTTCAGGGTGCCAATGAATAGTCTGGCCATGATAGCATCATTACCTACTACATTACCAGTCTGCGATCGGAAGTAGTAAATGTGCTGATTTGGTGAGCTCTTGCCATCATATGAGTACAGCGTTGGTGGCTTGAACTTTAGAGAATATGGGACTGAATCTCATTCCAAGAGGTAAGGACGGACTGCCCCTACTTTCTTCAGTTCATCCCTTTGGGTTAGGGATGCGATCTGAGCTTGGATGCCTTTAAGGACTTCAGCATCCATAGAAGAACTTTCCTTTGACTTCTCAGTTTTAGGTTGCTCTTCATCATTATGTTCTTCCTCATTATGATTACTCCCGGTATCATTGTTATTTCAATTAGTGAGGAGTTGAGCAGGCATCTGTTGAATGTTATCCAAGGCTTCTTGTTGGGCCTTGGAGGTTTTCTCCTGAGCTTCCAACCGTCGATAGAGGTCATCATTACCGTTATCAATCATATGTACCGACACTCTATCCGCTCGTATCGAGCTGATTGTTGCCGAAGAGGCATAGCCATTATCTTCCCCCTCATCATCAGACCATTAGAATAAACTTCTCAATGGTTCTGGTGATATTACTCCAGTCGAGGAGGATTGCTGCTCATAATTGTAGGGTATTACTACTCGAGATCTGGTGCTTCAGAATGCACCTTCTTCGTCTACTAAGACTTGGCCTAAGACAGGGCTATAGTCTCGGTCTGGAGAACTGAAGGAAGGGGAGTTAGCACCACGCGGCGCTCGTCTGCCCCTATACGGTTCGCGTCCTCTTCTGATCATGTTGACGGATGCAAAGGGCAGATCTGGTAGATTTCGCGATATGCTCCTTTTGTGATGCTTCACAGGAGCTCGCACCGATAGTCGATTAAAAACTGACTGTCGGCTTAGAAGGGTGGTGGGCATTGGTCCTAGTCGACAATGGACTGAATGGACCGTTACCAACTGACATCCCACTTGTTCACAACAAGAGGGAGAAGTCTGGAGTAGTTCTAACTTCCGCTTGTTCGTCAAGAACTCTCGTAGATCAGTGTTAACCGAGCTTAAACGATCCAGCGCGGAGACTCGAGCGGATCGTTCATTGATATGTACAGGTGATTTTGAAATCACCTTTTTACTTATAGTTCCATTTGCAGGGGGGACTTAGCACCAGAGGGCTTTGGAAGCGAAGCACGGGACGAGGCCTCGTTCTTTGCATTACCGTAAAGGTGGTTAGCACTGCATAGTGCTTTAGTTCTAGCTTCACGGTTAAGAACTCTGGCTGCACTCTTAGGCACTAAACCTGCATAAGCACCGCTATCAGCACCTAGGGATGATCCCTTAACTTCGCCCTCAAAAGCGGACTTCACGTTGGAAGATTTTGAGAGCAAAGCACACTGTGGTGTTTTGTTCGCACCCTTGTAGCGAAGGTGGCTAGCACTGCAGAGTGCTTCAGTTTCAGTCTTGTGGCTGAGAACTTCGCTCGTACCCGGAGGTATTGGCGATGAGTTAGCCAAGCAATTGGTAACTTCGCTCATGAGAACGAAGTTGACGCAAGGAGTCACTGCTCCTAGATTAGGCGAAGGTAGAGTTACCAATTTAGCCTCGCGGTTAATAGCCTCGGCGAAGCTGTCAAACCGAACAGGTAGTTTGCCTTTGTCTTCTCGTGATAGGCGAAGTTGTGGTGGAGCTTCGCCTAAAGCATCACACGGAGCTTTCTGCCTTGGCCTCCACATCTGCTTAGGAAGCGAAGATTTAGGTTCAAAGGAAACCTGATTAGCCTTACTTAAGGCACCTGTAGCCGCAGTGGAAGCTGAGAGGAGTTGGTACGGGGTTCGTCCAGTTACCTGCCCGGCTATGGCTGGCTTCTGCTCGGAAGCCTTGGCCACCGAGATCTTTCTGTGCTTCTGAGTGCAGAGCACTGGACTACCCTCAGAAAGCAATTCTTCAAATTTTTCTTAGTTGAAATGAACGACCAAGTTTTCAAAAATGACGGGCTCAAGACTCTGATCGTGGCATTGCGACACTGTCTCCTTATTGCGCCAGAAGACGGATTTCCCCAGCGGAGTCGCCATCTTGTTTTCTATCAAAAAATTGATTCGTGGGAAAACTTTACAAAAAGGGGTCTAGAAGCGAAATTATAAGTATTTCTTTACAGAAAGAAAAAGAAAATTACAAGTAGATCTCCTATGAGATTTCTGGGAAAATGTGCCGGTAGAAATCTGATCAGCGCGCGATCACTTTATCTCTTTGACGATGCAATCGATCAAGTGATCAAGACAGCCTCCTAATAAGACTCCCTTCTCACTTGGTTCGGGGAATCGGAGAATAGAAGATCAGTAGAGCCCTTTTGCTAGGAATTCTACTCTTTTCAAGCCAATCTCCTCTCTATCCGTCTGTTCGCCTCTGTGTGTCTTGTTGAATCAGCCAGGGACCTATTTATAGTCAAAGGTAGGGAGTAACCGCCCCTTTGAATTTAGCAAGGCTGAATCAGCCATTAGCTTTGCGCGAGACTCGCAAATGATCTTGCCGCGAAGCTTTTTGCGAGCTTTTAACGAAGCTAGAGGGTTCGTGTGAACGTCCTCATGTCGTTATCGCTTAGTTATCTCCACTTAATTTGAGACGAAGTGGGCAGGTGTAACCGCCCACTTAAAGTGGCGTTAATCCCACTAAATTAGTGGGGTTGACCCATTAATCCCTCGTGGGATTTTGAAACGGTCAATTTGATGACCTGGCAAAACCCACTGCGGAGCTAGATCATGAGGAACTAGCTCATAACTTCAGGCGAAGTTACTTTTAGAGCCTCGTGCGAAGCTAAGATTCAGCTCATAGCAGAGCTATGACTTAGCAAGGGATAGAGCCTCTGGCTCGAAGCTCTTGGATCAGCCTCTGGCGGGGCTAAATGGGAAGCTTCATGCGAAGCTGATAGTTTCGCTTCAAAGCGAGGCTATCAGGCTTAGGCGAAGCTTTTAGTTTCATGTGGAGCTACAAAGCTTACCTTGGGGTTATGCCTAGGCTAAATATTAAGCTAGCTTAGCGTCTTAGGCCTGCTTGGATCTCTCCAAAGGCCACCTTGACTTACTGTCTGCTTTACTGGATCAGTAGAGTTCAAGTCACTGATTTGTCCCTCGGGGATGGGTAGAAACTGGTCGTCAGCTTGTCTGCGACTTGTCTTTTGTAAATGTCGATAAGTTAGACATCGTTCAGACCAATTAAAAAGCTGTCTGAGAGTTTATCTTTTTTGAGTGTCAACAAAGCCTATTCTTAATTCAAATAAGATAGCAACCCCTCGGGGCAGTTCATCCTTATCTGCATCAAGCACGAACCACCAGATAGAGATGGACTCTCTCCTACATCAATTCAAAGTAGGGCGTTTGGCTGAATCTTTAGTCAGATAATGGATTTAGGTATTCAAACTGAGCAGGACTTTCTAACTTTATCTATTTGACATGACTTGTATAAATAGAGGATCCCTTCTAACGGGAAAGGGGCCAAGTTCCCCCGAATCTAGAGAACACCTTTGTAATCGCCATTGACATAGTGAATTTCTCTCTCTTTCCCTGGTTTTTACCCCTTTCGGGTTTTCTATGTATTTTCATTGTGTTTGCGATCGACTTTTTCTGTTATTTGATCATATTCACTTTCCTAATTTGGTGCGCGGATTGATTCCTTAGGAATTACCCACTGCATTTGGGTGCATTCATTGAACTCAAGACTTCTGAGATCTCTTGCTACCCAACACCCTAACCCTTCTACGAAGACATCTGCATACAACGATCATGGCACATAGGAGCACCTCTCGACATGACGTCAGCGCCTCTGATGAATTTGACTCAACGACATGTCCAGGTGGTGATCGATCTACGATGGCAGCTGGATGAGCTCAGGGCGAAGGCTGACCGTGAACAAGAACTTGTCGCCATCCACCACGACACGGAAGAGCGCGAGCACAAAGCGGTAACACAGGTCGATCATCAGCTGCTCACACAAATAAAAGTTATGTGAGAAGCACAAATAGAATCACAACCACAACATCAGCAACTAAAGTAGTACATTTAGATCATAAACAACTGATCAGTACATGATTCAGCAATACAAAATCAACAAATTCACTCAAGGACCAATAAGGCATCTGATGATCGGAGAACTTGCTTCTCCATAGGTGATTTCTACTTTATCAGTCAGATTATAGTTGGATTACACTGAAAATTTATTCCAAACCCACACAAAACCATTTTTTTACTTCAAATAGAAGATAAAGAGGGGAAAAAAATCTCTTTAACATTCAAGTGAATCTTTATTAACATACCCAAAAAATGAGGTGATATTTCACGTCAAATGATCACAAACTCCTCAAAACATTGGGGACATGAAAGAACAATGAAGGAATCTAAAAAAAAGGAAGAATGAATCAATCCTATTCAAACCATCATTGTTTCCTCCTCATGCTCCATCAACTCCCGGGCAACTAGTCTCCTACTCCTGTTGATGGTAATCAAGCACAAGTAGACATGCTCTTCCAACTCCTCCAGCTGCTCTTCCAATCCCAACCCTACCTCCCCTCCTCTTCCCTCCATCTCCTTCACAACCTCCCTCACCATCTCCCACTCCCTGTTCCTCACCACCATCCTCCCCACGTCGCGCCCGTGCTCCACCTCGTCGTGCACTCTCCTCACCATCCGGCTCATCGTGTCGAGATCCCTCCCAACAATGTAAGCCCCCTTCTCCGCCGCATCCACCCGAGCTTTCACCCTCTCCAACCTCATCCACCCCCTGAACCAATTCCCCACCCCCCTCACCCCTCCGGCCGCGGTCACCACGGGCACTGCCGCTGCCGCAACCGCTGCGTGTGATGCTATCACCGCGGCCGCGACCACCACTGCGCCGAAGAGGGCGATGACGGCGACGCCTGATGCGTTCTTGGTGAATTTGAGGAGCTTTAGCCGCCGGGAGATTTTTCGGCGGGCGGAGGCGAGGCGGCGGGTTAAGGTAGGGTAGCGAGAGTGGATGAGGTGGAAATGGGAGAGGTTTTTGGGGGAGAGGGGGTTGTCGAGCTCGAGATGAGAGGAGAGTTGGGAGAACGTGGAGGGGGAGGAGGAGGTGGAGGAGGAGGAGAGGTTGAGGAGAAGGCGGTGGATGGAGTGGTGGTGGGAGCGGGCGCGGTCGATGGAGATGAGGAGGGCGACACAGGCGGTGGAGGCCTGGTGAGTTGTGTCGAAGAAGTCGAAGAGGAGGGTGTTGAGGTGGTGGTGGAAGCGGCTGCAGGAGCTGCCCGTCGAGTTGTCAGAAGCGGAGGCCAGCAAGGATTCTTGGCTCGGTTCGAGGAGGAAGTCGGGGATGTGATCGCCGTAGAAGCTGGCACTGGATCGAGGGGACGGGGACGTGTGGGCGTGCTGCAGTCTGTGCTCTTCTCGTTCTTCTTCTCCTCCATCATCGACTTCTTTCGACCTCTTGACGGTGGTGGAGCTTCTGATGAGGTGGTGGTGGTGGACTTTCGAGTACAGGTCGATGTACGACTTGCTTCGAAGGGTTTTTCTGTATTCTTCGTCGAGGTTCAACGAGCTCTTCCGAGGCTTAGCGGGGCGTCCCGCCGTCGAATTTGAGAGCTGATCTTGATCCCTTTCATCTGTGAACATTGAAGGAAGAAGGTGAAGGTGGTGGTGAGAAACATGCGAAGGGTTAACAATTCTTGCAAGGTAATATCAAGAGCTAGCAATGTGTTACTTGGGGAGCAAGTCACAAAATTAACGTACAAGAGAAGCTTTCACTTGGACAACAGAAACACAGCTACATTTCTCAAGTCTTAACAAAACTAGTCCCATTTCCCACTGCCTTGCTCAAAAATATCTTTTTCATAGCAAATAGTGCAAAAGTTCTTCAGATCTAATAAAAAAAACGTAGGTAAACATCTTCATTTTGTGAGGTATTCTTACAATGAAGCAGCCCACACTCCAAGAACACACAAGAAATTATACATTTTTTTTTAAATAATTTTTTTTCTTTTGAAACAAGTAAAACAAATTTGAAATAAAGAAGAATGTCTAAAGAAATCAATTAAAATCTCAATCATTTGTATTACAAAACAATTTAAATCAGGGATACAGATACAAAATATGAAGGGGAAAATTAAAGGAGAAAAAAATATTAAGTTCGATGACCAATTTTACCTGTTGAACTTAGTTTGCTGAAAGTGGACTTGGATGAAGATGACATAAACATAGTCCACATAATTCTTCTCTCTTTTCACAACAACCAAACTTCAAAAGAACTTTAAGGACTTGAGAAGAGATTGGGATGCAGACGTTCTCATCTTATAAGGGGATTGAGCAACCTGAGGCTTGAAACCACTTAATTTTTTGATAACCAAAACACGTTAACGGGCAAGAGTCTCTCTTTTTCCCTTGCACGCGTCTCAAGCTTACTATTTTTCTTGCGCTGTCTGAGTCCATGCTGGCCGTTGATTAACTCGTATGCAGCTCATGATCTTTACAACAAGAGGAAAGTGCCACAAGCACACGCCACTCAATCAACTCTCTCTCTCTCTCTCTCTCTCTTTCCTTCTTTCTTTGAGCTAATTATATTTATCCCCAATTAATTAATGTTAGCTCGACCTTCCATTTTCTTCTTCTTTCTGTCTGTTATTTCGCAATTACAAGACCTAGAGATATTTGGATGTTAGAGGCGCAACATGGGAATCTCATGGAAGATTGTGACAGCAAGGAAACGGAGTTTACGTGAGAAATATTTTAGTGGTTCGGCCTTGTTTTTAGGGTTGGTAGTCTTAGGTTACTAGCTAGGGCTAAAACAAATCCTGAACTTGAAGAAGATATGCTAAAAGAGATATTTGATATTAATGTGTATCTTGGCTGAATTAGTTAAAGAGTATATTTATTTCAAAACTCATTAGTCAGTAGCTAGCTCCACAGTTAGGTGACCTCATGTGGTATCATTAAGTATAATTTTAGACTAAAATATCTCTTTATGATCTAAACTTTTATCTTATACGATGAAACTTTCATCCTAATCTATTTAGAAAACCAAACAAAAAAAAAAATCCATCACAAATTTATGCTTCTTTTTTAATTTACACACCACCTTCCTCCTCTTCTATCTACGAATTCTAACTCTGTTAACTCACTTATGTAATTATCTCATCACCTTATTTCTCTTGGGCGGCTCAATTTTTAAGGAGACCTTATGCGAAAATTTCAAATGAGCCCTTTTAAAATATACTTTAAAAAGTAATTAATATTAACTAATATTTTATTTAATTATTATTTTATTGAAAAATAATTCATCTAGCTTTTTAAGATGCAAAATTTTTAATCAAGTTTTTGTATTCAAGTTTTGCTAATGTATCTTTTTCTATAGGGCAGTTGCAGGCCCTGCCGTCAGTCTGAGGTCTAGGCGACGGGGGCGGTGAAGAGCGAGGCTGCACAGAGAGAGTTTTAATTTTGAAAAATTCTCTAATTATAATTAAATATTTAGGGATAGTGAAAAAGACAACTGAGGAAGTGGAAGAGACTCCTCTTTAATTATAATTAAATAGTTATAGGGAGTGGAGGATATTAGCTTGGGAAAGTGGAAGAAACTCATGTTTTTCCTGTTAATATAAAAATGAAGAGGGAAAAAAAATCAAAAAAGCGTGTATGAAAGGATTCAAACTCGCGCAGGCAAAGCCCACAAAATTTCTAGTCATGTCCAATAACCACTCCGGAATGCCCACTTGAACGAATAAAAAACATTTTCTATATTTAATATTTCTTATTTTAGTTAAATACTAATTTACACTATAATTTTGGAGGCCTCATTATATTTGGGGCCCTAGGCGACTGCCTCATTTGCCTAGAAGTTGAGCCGCCCCTGATCTTGTTCTAAATTAGTTTCCGACCTCTAATGTTTAATACCATTTTCAAATTTTTTTTTCCAAAACACAAAATTTTTGTGTAATTTGATTAATTTAGTGACTAGGCTCCGGTTAAAATCTATTTTATAATTTTAAAACATTCATCTTAATCCATTTCGGAAAAATGAGTTTAACCCTCTACAGATCTATATCAACTTCTTCGTCCATTTTAGACACATCTTCGTACACTTGTATCTATTAATTCTAACTCTTAACTAACTCAAGCTAGTGATCATCTTATTATTCTTCAATTATATTCTTCTTCCAACTTATTTTCTAACTTAAATATCTACTATCTTTTTTTTGGCCGCAATTTGATGAATTTATTGACCTTCAGTTAGATCACAAGAGATCACATGAAAGGAGAAGAGAAAGTGTTAAAAATTACAATATCATTGAGATTTAGAATTCTGGCTTTTGATTTTTTTTATGAGAAGAATATGAAAGTTTGAGTGTTTCTAGGGCTTGCAATCAGATTTTGGCATGATGACAGAAAGAACAGAAAAAAGTTAGAACATCTGATGTGAAACGTAATATGTGTGCGAATCAGGAATCAACGATTTAATAAAGTTGCTACGTTTCACCAAACGTCTGGTCTTGGGTTGGACAATAATTTAAAACTAATATGCAGACAGCTTTACAAAATGTACAGAGGCAGTTGTACCATTCTAAATCTAAAAATAAAATGGTGCAAATACTAATATAAAATGAAATCAAACAACTAATATACACAGGATAGCAGATGCACACAACTCACAAATGTTGCAGCAGATAAAAGTGATAAAATAACAGATATGGATATAATACTCACAAATAAATAGCCTGGGTAAAGAAAAATTACTTACCGAGAATTACAGAGATAGAGGTCTCAGTGACCTGTAGTAGAATCCAATGTAAAACTCTCATCGATGCGTTCGTAACGCCTCGAAGAACTCCTGAATCGGACTCCGGATGTGCAAGTTGAGGCCCGAAACGAATAGATGTGCTCACTCGTCTGGATTTGTCTGAACTTGTTACTGTTCACGCGGTCTGATCTCCTTTGCGGGTTTACAGCTTAAATTCAAACTCGAACGTTAATGTGGATCGGGTTTACCCTTTTGTTAAAGGGAATCTGGTCAAATTGGTGGCAGGTCGGGTTCAGATTGAATCTAAACCTGAAAGAAGTCCAAATTTTAGTGAGCTCTGTAGTCAGATTGATGTGACGATCTCGTGCTGCTTCTTCCTCAGAGGTCAGCAGGGGCAGCAGCGTCAGCGAGGCGACAGTCGTAGTTGATTGGCTGCGAGGTGGTGGGAGCTAGGAAGGAAGATGAGGAGGTCTGGCGGTAATGGAGGAGAAGGCCGACGGTAGGATATGGCTGCGGTCTCGGCAGTGGGTTGGTTGCCGGGCAATCATCGATGTCAGTTGGTGCTCAGGTGGCAGGCTTGAGAGCAAGGACATGAGGATGGCACTGAAGACGGAGTGGAAGGAAGTCGGGTGCTATCGCATTAGAGAGAGGAGATAGAGGAAGAAGGTCTAAGTTGGGGTTGCTTTGGTTGTGGGAAGGAGAGAGAAATCGATGGGGCAGGGAAGTGGCCGCGATGCACGTAGGGAAGGGGAGAGAGAGAATTAGGGTTTAATTAGGATAATTAGGGATCAAATCCTAAACAAGTTGAGTGAATCAATTTCACACAATGATTTCTTTATCAAAATTCTTCAGTGTCCAAACTCTAAAACATGAGTCTATTAATAGACATACAAATTTTGAATTACCAAACCATAATTGATATGGTACCAAATAAAAGATTAACTAAAAAAATAAATACAAATAAACAAAATACATAATAGGGCTCCATGTCTTCAACTGTAGAATGGCGTGCATTTCCCTTCTTCAGCTTTGGATGTCTACATCATTCTCCCCGGGTGGGAGAAGACTCGATCTCGTCAAGTCAAGTGAAGTAGTGCTTCCTACTGTACGGAGTTCAATCCGCTACAAATCACCTCGATCTAGTCGTGAAGCAACAATTGGTGCCTTTTCTTTCCAGCGGACCAAGTACTTGTGAATTCCACCATATTTGGTGATGATAGTCTCATACTTTATTAAAAGTTTTAAATATTTTTTTATTGTCAGTTCATAAAGTTGGCTTCACATTACTCTGTTTATTCCCATCACTTAATCTTTTTGTGTAGTTTGTGTGATGCAAGAGCAGATGCAGACTCGAATGTTTCATAGTGGGATGGTATCGACAGTAAAGGAGGAAGCGATCTGTGGACAAGTATGCTTGACTAGTGGAAGACAGGGAGGGAGTAGTAGCAATGAGAGGTGGAGAAGGTGGAGATAGCAACAAAGACAAAGTGGATATTTGCTTGAGCAATCCAGTCTTGGGTCTCAAGAGTAGTAGCTTAATTTGCTTTCCCTTATACTCAAATTAACACATGTTGAATTGACCGTAAATGGTGATATTTTTTGTCGAATAACCATGGTCTACCTAGGATAATTAGTCCCACATTCATGGTGCACACATCATACCAGATCTTGTCTTTGTAATGATTGAAATCGATTAGGATAAGACATTGTTGTCAGACCTCAAGTGTCATGGAGTCAATCTATGACACCTTGAATGGGTGGGGTGGACTACAACCTTTATACCAAGATTTTCTAGCGACTTGGACAATATTTTATTGATACAGCTTTCACTATCCACAATCACCTTATAGTTCATATTTTCAATTTTGGTGAATGTGTGGTGTAATCACCTAGAGGGGGTGAATAAGTGATGTGCTAATAAAATGCGAAAATTAAAAACTTAATTAACAATTCTATAAAAACAAAAGCAATTAAACAATTCGAGATATTGCATGTATATCAATTGAGCACAAGAAATATCAAGTATATAATGATGTAAACAATACGAGCATACAAGATATTAAATAAGAGTGAGAAAGAGAGAAGAGCAATCACAAACATGGAAGATTTGTTTCGAGGTTCGAACAACTTGCTCTATGACTCCGCCTTCATCGCAATGAAAGATTTTCACTAACTCCATCCCGCAAGATCACTCGGTGCCGCAACATGATCGGGGAAAACCGTGCACAAAATGCGTCGTTTTAAAATTACAAATTAAAGTGTGTGCGTTTTAGCTTCCTCGATACTTCCATTATAGTATGGTGGCTAAACGGGTCGAATCCACAAGGATGAGAAGCAATGGAAGCTTTACTGGTCGATTTATGTGTGTGTTAACAGTTCTTTAATGTTTTAAAGAATCAAAAGAAAAGAAAACAAAGAATGAAAAGAGAAGAATACAGTAGAAACAAAGAAGAGGAACAATGAAAAATGGTTGTTTGAAAAAGTGGTTTTAGTATTATTAAAGCAAAGTAAAAAATGAAAGAAAACTCATGGCTACTACCTACTAATGGCTCCATTAACATGCTAACCTCTTATTAATAGTTGCCTCATATGTATCCTTGGCCATCACTAGTCCTTGGTTCAAGAGCGTTACAAAGCAGGACCCATAAGATTACTTTCACATCCAAACTCAACAAACAAGAGCAAGTTACACTTAAACTATCAAAGCTAACTAGAGCAAGTATGAAATAAAGTAATGATAACTTGTTAGAGAGTTAGATGTTAGAGTATTAGAATCCATCATCATGAGTCATCAATGGCTCTTGCAAGAGCAAAGCCAAGTAAAGGCTATTAGATTCATGTGGATTATTAAGTAAGGAGTTAGCAAGTTAGTGGTTAGTGGTTAGTAATTAGTTGCCATGAGAGAAAATTAGCTAAGCATGTAAAAAGAGTTAGAGAGAAAAAAACAAGTAGAGATAAAGAGAGAACCTTCCATACAGTGTCACCCTCCATTACAAGCACTCTTGCTTTCATCCTATATACTGCTCTCTTCCCTATTACATAATCTACAAGAAATAAAAAATATAAAAGAGAAAGAAGAGGAACAACTAACTTAAACTACCCTAAAAAATTACATACATGAAAAAGAAACACCCTAAAAACTCTTCTCCTCTCTGTTCTGAAAACCCTGGGGTATTTATCGGCAAAGGGGGGAGGCATCACTGGGACATGCGTCGAAGCTCGACACGTGGCCCCACCATATGCCATGGAAGCACGATTTTTGCCATGTTTCCGCGGCCCTTCTGGGGCGCGCGCGTGGCGCCGGCTGCTGCAGTCTTCTGGTTGTCTCCCTGTCGTTGTACCTCATGGTTTCTGAATATGTGTACCTGATTTTGACAGATCCTCCCTCTAAAGTCAATGGCTATTTTTGTAGGCTTTAAATCACCAAATAAATGGGAGTTTTGGGCTTCTTCTTCATTCCACACCATGGACTTAGGAACACACAGGAGAGATATTATTAACAGAATTTAATATTGAATAAATATGAAGATGTGGCATGATATATGCATATTTAGAGACTAGTCACACCCCCACACTCATATTTACTCGTCCCGAGCAAAATAAAGAAACTAAGAAAATTATTACACCACTTTTGCAGGTGACGCTATTGCACTGAGCATGTGCAACAACCCATTAAACCTCTAGATTTTTTCTAGAGGAGGAGTTTTATCTCCTGAGGGTTTTCAGCAGATTATACCTGTAAAATTCAGAAAGAAAGAGATCAAATGTTAGTATTTTGAAAACGCCTTTTGAAATAGAGAACAATGTTGAAATATTTCTGCAAAACTTTAAGTGATACAAGATCATAGGTTAACCAGAAATTATTCTTCCTTAAACTAAGTCTAAATACAAAATCTTGTTATGTATTAAATGTAAGAATTTAAAATTGAATTGATTCTTTGATCTTTCATAAAACTCTTAGAAAATATGCACTTTGTGAACATCGATAATTCATAGAATATCAACTCTAACTTTCATGCCATATATTTGCATAAAAATATTTTTTTTTTTTTCCTTAGATTTTTTTAGGCTTTCTAGTTTACCCGGGTAGTGAGTCTTTAGCCGGCGACTCCCAAACCAGATGATTTTTAGGCACCAGATGAGAAAACTTCCCTCGAACTTAAGGACTCGAGTAAACAAGGTCACAAAATTAAAAGAGATTATTTTATTTTTGTCCATTATTTTTAGGCGTGAATAACCATGCTTTCTGAGGCATAATTACCCAGCTTCAATAAGTGATTTTTACAGTTTTTATTTTTTTTATTTTTATGACATTTCAGACTTTGATTTTCAATCCCAAAAAATTGTGTAAGCGTGAAGTGCATATATCTAAGGCAAAATTCAAGATCAAATTAGCTTTCCAATTTTACTTTCGTATCTTAAAATTTAAACAAGATCTATTATTTTGACTAGGTTTAAGAATTCATAATTTTAGGTCTTCTTAATTTCTAAGACCCTTTTAATTTAAAATAAATCAAAACTATTTCTTTTAATTTAAAAAAGTTTTGTAAAATGAAAAGAAAAGTGTTTTTATACAAAAAGAAAAATCTAAAATTTTCCTAAAAAGAAATGTAAAAGAAAGAAAGTCTAGAACAGCCTACCTTAGTAAACCCTCCCCTACAGTTATCTCATGCATTGTCCTCAATGCATCGTGAATGTGTATATGCATGAAATGAATAGAAAGGGGAGGAAAATTATTTCATGATGGTGGTTCCGCCGGTAGTCTAATTGGTCCACGAAATGCGGCCCAATCCATAGATTGTGGATCTTACAAGAACCTACCAGTGACCTCTTTGATATGACCCATTAAAATAATGATTGAATGAATGGTTTTATATTAAAAATTTATCCCTATCAAATTTTCAATTTTCAAAAATAATTTTTGAGTCATTTTATTCAACACCTTTGTCCAACAATTAAGTGTAATTTTAGAAGATGATTGATTTGGGCTCTAAAGGATCAAATATCGACTCGAGAAGTTGACTTAGATTATGTCTGGATTGAAAAGTGGGAATCAAAATTGGTTCAAAAATGGGGTCCAAACCATAAAATTGATACTCACACACTTGCCGCATCAAAGAAGTGTGATCATAAGATATTGGTGATTCAATTTCACATTATACTGGTACAGAATTTAATGTTGACTCCAAAATAGAGAAAAAAAATCTGGTAAAGATACCAGTTATATTATTGAATCAAAAAGTGAAATAGAATTACCAACTTGAGGTTCAGGATCACTTTCATATTCAAATTCAATTTTAGGAAAGGGATAACTTGCGAAAATATCAATGGGACTTTAAAAACTTGGAGTTTGGTCAAGTTCAAATAGATGTGATCAAATTGAATCTTGGTTTCCAAAATAACATGATGCTTGGGACCAATCAATAGAGTTAGGGATACGAGGATTGGTCAAAGGTTCAAAAGAAAGAGTTTTCTCACTCTCATTAATCAATTCGCTCATTATTGAGTCTAACCTATTGATAGGTTGGGTAACAAAATTTGGGTCTGAATTATATCTTTCATACTCTTAGCAATTGGTTCTTCTTGAAAAAGTGAGTATGAAAGTTGATTTTGAAAATTGTGGTGAAATCGTGAGTCCATCAGATTTTGCGATTATTGCTCGGACTCACGCAAGGGTTCCATACTCAATTTCAATACTGATGGTTATTCATTTTGAATCAGTGAGACTAAAAAAGATGAGTAGGATTCTTGAAAGTTTGATTGAAATGATGAGTCCAACATGTTTTGAAATTGTTGCGCTGTTTCACAAAAAACTTTCAAACTCTTTTTTAACTCAGATTTTTCTTCATTTGATGGCTCTAGAAAAAGAGTATATGGAGTTTGATATGGGAAGGATTTTAATCGAGCAAGTTTTGAATTTGTTATTGGGACTCAAGCATGACTTCTATACTCTTTTCCAAATCAGATTTTTCTTCGATTGGTGGAACAAGAAAATGAGTATATAAATCAAAATCGGAGAATGAATATTATGGAAATTATGGAAAAGGTGGTTGAAAATTTGACTCGGGGGAGGTGAATCCCCATTGACTCTGTGAAGAGTGAAAATTATTTTGAAAATTATGATCATAAAATTGGGGGTATGGGTTGTTGGCCCAGAGGCCTTCCACTCTAGTTTTGATGATGATTAACTCATATAGTTATAGTTTACTAATAATCTTGTGATGTTTAGTTTCAGATACTTAACCAAGATATTAGTAGGTGATTAGCTTCAACAAAGGTGTTTTGGAGCTTTCACATGATGATTCAAGAGCCCGAGCGTCAAAGTTCATATCTAGCACTCGTTGGAGTCAAGCTCGGTGGATCACGTTTGGATCGAATCGACTTGGAGACGGCGCTCTACAAGAAGATCTCGATTTGTTTTAGAATAGTTAGTTTAGATCCATTGTTAAAGATTAGATAGTGTAATATGCTCAAGTTCACAACACACACACACACACTTGTTTAAATTTCATGTTTATTGGTTTTCGATTTTTGGTTTAACCGATCTTAGTTTTCATGAATAGATAGACTCAAAACAAGTTTACATGGTTTAATGTATATTAGATTTGATCTATATACATGTATGCTTCAACTATTTAAATAAACTTAGTTAGATAGTCTATTTCATGAGTTTGGAGTTTTGGTATTTTACAAAACTTATTTTCGGATTTAATGTCAAAAACATTGATATATATCTTTATATGTATATTGGATTATTTCCATATACTATATGCCTTAAAGTTGTTTCAATATCATGTTTTTGTATTTGGATGAGTTTTTGGACAAAACGATTTTCTATTTCAAAATTTAAGTTTTGAAAAATACGGATTTTGGTTTTCGGCAAAATTTTTAAGTCACAAAAATAGTTCAAAATGTTTGTAACATGATTTGATTTTACTCAAACATATTTGTATATCAAAGTATTATACTGAAACTATTTTTGTGGATTTTTAAAGATTTTATGAGATTTATTTGATAATTAAAAACCCAGTTTTCAAGTTCTGAAATTAGCCCTGCCAGGCCCTGGCGGTCGACCGGACGGTCGACCGGACCAGTGGTCGGTCGATCGGACCGGTCGACCGACGTTCACAAGGACGTGCACGCAGGCCAGCTTGTCTGGCCGGTCGACCGAGCGGTCGACCGACTGAAGTCAACCCACTCTCGGGTTGGCCGGTCGACCGGGCGGTCGACCGGCCAGAGAGCCGTTACTCTCTGATTCTGGGTGCGGTCGACCGGGCGGTCGACCGGCAGGCTCAACGGTCGATTTTTTGACAGTTGGCCGGTCGACCGGAAGGTCATTTTGACCTTTCTGCCAACCAACGGGCAGAATTTTTATGGGGCTTTAAATACCCCATTTGAGAGATGTTTCTCAATAAGTTTTTAAGAGCCAAAATTCTGATCTTCTCTAGTGTTTTAAGAGCAAGTTTTTCAAAAGAGTTTTTGGGTTTAAAAGATCAATCTTCATTTGTTTTTACAGTGTTTGTTAATTCAAAGAAAATAGTCTTTTGGGAATTTGTTTTTGGTCTAAAAATTCTATATCTATTTGGAGATTTTCCCAAGTGATTTTCTTTGTTCAAAACACTTTGTTTTCTCACACTTGAGCTTGTCATTCTATCTTCTCTATAGGATCTTTATTTTGTGAGAAAAGAATTGGTTTGTGGTCTTTTGATCACCAAGTTGTAAACCCTCCTTATTTGTGTTATCCCTCTTGTATAGAGGTTGATTATTGGAGTGGTGGCTTTGTGCCCTATCCTTCTAGTGAGAGGTTGATTGGTTGGCTTTGTACCCATCCCTCATTTGTGAGGTGGATTTGTGTTTGAGTGGCTTTGTGCCTAGCCTCTAAGTGTAGAGATTGTATTGTAATTGAGAGAGGAGTTGTGTACTCCAAATTATAATTGCCCCAAATCCTCATTGGAGGTTTCCCTGCGTGGGAAGTCCTGTGTGGACAAGTTAGTGGAAATCCTTCTGTGTGAAGGCGGGGACGTAGAGCTGGGTGCTCGAACCTCGAAACAAATCTCGGTATTTGCGTTTTGAGTATTGCATCATATTGCCATATCATATAACTCTCTCTATTACTTTGAGTATTGCATCATATTGCCATATCATATATATGCTTGTGTTGTTTGTGTGTGCCTCACTTGTGTTTAACCACGAGAGCTTCATATAGCACCTCAACTCTTATTCAGAGGAATCAAGAGGAGTTAGTTCAGAGCCCTTCACCGGGAATTCGGCTACACTCGTTGGTTACATTAAGTGTGTTGCAATTTAGTTTTAAATTTTCGCATTTTGTTCATTAGATTAGCCGTACACCTATTCACCCCCTCTAGGTGTACTTATAATTGGTATCAGAGCCTACGCTCCTGATATTAGGTTTAACCACCTAGGAGTGTGATCTTAGTTTTGCTAATCTATCATTTGCATTTGCATTTGCACACATAGTTTGCACTCATGGATAAGCCTCCCATGTTTGATATCTCTAGACTTGATATATGGAAGGTTATGATTAGTTGTCATTTAAAAGCCTAGGATATAAAGTTTACCTTGCCATTACCAAGGAATCCTACCTTAGTGATAGCAAGCATATAGAGGCCAATGCACTAGCCCTAAAGGCACTTAGAGCATCCCTTGATAAAAAATATTTACATTTGTTTTCTCATTATGATTTCGCTTTTGTAGTATGGAACATTTGACATCTCTTGAGCTATCAATGCTTATCAATGAGAAGAGAAAATCTAGTCGAGACAAATCCGACGAACGTTGCTTCATGATCCAAGGGAATGACTCCCTTGAGGTACAATCGGATACTCAACTAGATGCTAGTACTAGTTCATATTGCAATGAGTGTATGGATGCACAAGCCTTGAATGATAAACTTGCCAAAAATTGTGAAAATTTGATTTCAAAATATAAACTTTTGAAAAAGGATAATTTTGGTTTAAAAGAAGAAAATAAAAATTTATTTTCTAGACTTGAGATTGCTTTGCAAGAAAGGGATGAGATTTCAAGTGAACGTGACTCACTTAAATCCCAACTTGATCTTACCCTAAATGAAAACAAGATTTTGAAAAATAAAAATGATTGTAATGATATTTTGAAGAAAAATGAAAACTTGTCGTTAAAACTTGATTTTGTTGTAAAAGAAAATGAATCTTTAAAAATGAAAATTGTTTCTATTTCAAAGGAATTGGATTTGATGTCTAATGAAAATATTTCTTTAAAAAATGATTTGTCTACACATGTTTGCCATGCTAGTGTAGGTTCACCATCTAGCTCACCTATTGCATGCCCCTCTTCTTCTAGGATTGATAATGATATATGTCTGTTAAAAGAAGAGTGTGGATTGTTTGGGCTCCACTTTGAGCCATTATGCTTTGAACCACTCACTCTTATACATGCACACAAACTGCGGCATACACATGCTTCCCACGTTCACTCCCATAACACGATGTATGCTTATGTGTACACTTGTACACATTGTGGACGTAAGGGCCACCTTACTAAATTTTGCTATGATAAGATACATTATGTAAATTTAGCAACTAAATTTGTTTGGTTTAGGAAAGGAGCTAATCCCCATAGACTCAAAAGAGTGTGGGTACCAAAATCCACCCCTATGCTATTTGATGTAGGTGTGGACTTTCTCTTGACATGAGAGCGATTGTGCCTTGAGGTGGATGCGTTGCGAGCCTAAAGAGAACTATTTGGATGCATCACTTTCAAGGAAAGTTTGGTGGGATGACCACCTTGTTTTGGAGACATGGAGAGTTGCCCTCATGGTTTTGGTAACTATCTCTTACTCCTTATTTATGTTTGCATGCTTTTAGATCATTCATTTATAGCATGTCTTGTTTTAATGTTCATTATGTCATATGCCATGTTTATTAGTCCTATGACATGCATGATTAGTATTTGAGACACCCATATTTATATGGACCCATATTTAGTGTTCTCACTTTAGTTTAACTAATGTGTATGTCCTAGATCTAATGCATGTACATTTGCCATAATGATCATATGAGTTTTTGTTTTGATTTCTATGCTTCATGTTTTGATTACATGTTTAGATGTTAGTTTTCATTAAAACTTGGATATATACTTGTACAACTAGTGAGCCACAAATAGATTATTATATGTTTGTGCTTGAACGCTCATTTGTACCCATTAGATGTACTAGTATAGCCTAGTTTTGATGATTCATACATTTAACTTGTATTCTCATATTATACATGGTTTTCATGTTTATATGTTTAGCTTCATGTATATGCCTATTTTGTCAAAACTTAAGACATACATGTATACCCCTTTGAGTCTTTTTTACCTTTCATGCAAATCTTTATTATGGACTCAATTGTGTTTAGGGATATGTATGTATACTTCTACTTTAGACAAAATATACATATACCTTGAAGCCTATTTGACTTTGATGATTTTCATGTTTTGACAAGGAATTTCATAATTGAGCTAAATTGACTATTTTCATGATTATGTTTTTCACTTAACTTGTACACTTATATTATTTGATGTTTTCTCATGATTTTGTTTTCATGAGTATTATATGTTCCTTATTGATTTGAGTGTTTGGTGATCATGTGATTTACATATTTTTCATGAAATATATTTTTGTTTTATTCCTTACTTGAAGGATTTCGTACTAGTTTTTTTAAAATTTTCATATAACTAGTTTGTATTCTTCATATGGTAGAGTTTTCAAACATATTATATTTTCAAACTTATTTTTGAAAACCCCTTCCCATTAAAGGGCGGTTGGTTGGGCGACCATGCCTTGTATGCTTATTATTGAAAATCCATTTAAAACATGTGCATGAAATGGGTGGTAGGAAGTATGAGTTATACACTTGATCTTATTATGTTTTCAATTGGTATCATTGGATTTTTTCAATTGGTATCACTATTGACATTCTTTTTGTATACTCATATATATTTTTTTATATATGTATGCTTACACTTCAAATAGTATCAATTTCGATTGGTATTCAATTTTCATACATATATATATGCTTTATTTGTGCTTACTATATCTCTATATCTTTGAGCACAAATTTTGATTATGCTAAACTTGATTTCTTAAATGACTATTATATTTCAATTGATTATGTTTCAATTGGTATCTTATACAAGCTTATGCATCATTTTATTTGGTATTTCATAAAGGGAGAGAAAATTCATATTTTACTTTTCAATTGGTTTTGTTTACCTTTCGTATTTTACTCCCACACTTTATGTTGAAAAATAATTGAAAAATGAGATTGATTTTTTTTGGTATCATATGCTCCTAATGAAAAATTACTTTCAATTGGTACTAATTTTTTACAATTGATATCAAGATTGTCTATATGTTTAATCTTTCAATAAATATCAAAATTTTTGGTTGATTTCTTCAACATGTTTTATTTACTTTCAATTGGTATAACATATACATGTTTATTTGAATTTATATTAAAAAATATTTGTTTTATGTACTTTCAATTGGTATGTTTTATTTATCTTCAATTGATATCATGATGCACTAAATTGATATATTTTTTTCAATTGGTATCAAAATGTTTTGATTTGATTTCACCCTTATTGATATTTTTTTGTTTAAGACAAAAAGGGGGAGAACATTATTTTATTGTTTTCTTTGACCCCTTTGTTGATGATTGACAAAAAAGGGGAGAAGTATTTGAGTTTATATGCATGTTTATTGTTTATTTGTAGGTTTATATCAAAGTTTGTTTCATATTGGTATCAAGAAAGTTTGTTTTATGTTTTGATGTTTTGTTGATATTGATATCAAGAGCATGGATAATCATGCTTTGTTTTTTTGGTTATTGGTATCAATAACTTTTGTTAAAATTTTTATTATTGGTATCAAGAGCTTTTATTGATTATCTTTTAATTGGTATTAAGAGTTTTTATTAATTGGTATCAAGAGATTTTATTACTTTTATTGATAAAGTTTTCAAATTGAAATTTTTATTGGTATCAAGAGTAATATTTTAAGTTTATATTTTCAATTGATACTTAAGAACATGTTTATTTTAAACAAAGGACAAGGAATTTATTTTAAAAATTTGGTATCAAGAGCATGTTCATTTCATTGTTTTATGCATGTTGATGCATATTCATATTTAGTATTCATTGCATATCTTATAGTTTATTGTTATGCATGAGTTAGGGGGAGCTTCTTTGAAGCTTAACTTTAATCCATGCATATATAACTCCATGAGTTTTGTCATCATCAAAAAGGGGGAGATTGTTGGCCCAGAGGCCTTCCACTCTAGTTTTGATGATGATTAACTCATGTAGTTATAGTTTACTAGTAATCTTATGATGTTTAGTTTCAGATACTTAACCAAGATATTAGTAAGTGATTAGCTTCAACAAAGGTGTTTTGGAGCTTTCACATGGTGATTCAAGAGCTCGAGCGTCAAAGTTCATATCTAGCACTCGTTAGAGTCAAGCTCGGTGGATCACGTTTGGATCGAGTCGACTTGGAGACGGCGCTCTACAAGAAGATCTCAGTTTGTTTTAGAATAGTTAGTTTAGATCCATTGTTAAAGAGTAGATAGTGTGATATGCTCAAGTTCGCAACACACACACACACACTTGTTTAAAGTTTCATGTTTATTGGTTTTCAGTTTTTGGTTTAACCGATCTTGCTTTTTTATGAATAGATAGAACCAAAACAATTTACATGATTTAATGTATATTAGATTTGATCTATATATATGTATGCTTCAACAATTTAAACAAACTTAGTTTGATAGTCTATTTCATGAGTTTGGAGTTTTGATATTTTAACAAAACTTATTTTCAGATTTAATGTCAAAAACATTGATATATATCTTTATATGTATGTTGGATTTTATCCATATACTATATGCCTCAAAATTGTTTCAATATCATGTTTTTGTATTTGGATGAGTTTTTGGACAAAACGATTTTCCATTTCAAACATTCAAGTTTTGGAAAATACGGATTTTGATTGTCGGCAAAATTTTTAAGTCACAAAAATAGTTCAAAATGTTTGTAACATTGTTTGATTTTACTCAAACATGCTTGTATATTAAAGTATTATACTGAAACTATTTTTGTGAATTTTTAGAGATTTTATGAGATTTATTTGATAATTAAAAACCTAGTTTTCAAGTTCTAAAATTAGCCCTACCAGGCCCTGGCGGTCGACCGGACCGGTCGACCGACGTGCACAAGGACGTGCACGCAGGCCAGCTTGTCTGGCCGGTCGACCGAGCGGTCGAGCGACTGAAGTCAACCCACTCTCGGGTTGGCCCGGTCGACCGGGCGGTCGACCGGCCAGAGAGCCGTTGCTCTCTGGTTCTGGGCGCGATCGACCGGGCGGTCGACCGGCAGGCTCAACGGTCGATTTTTTGACCGTTGGCCGGTCGACCGGCCGGTCGACCGAAAGGTCATTTTTGACCTTTCTGCCAGCCAATGGGCAGAATTTTTATGGGGCTTTCAATACCCCATTTGAGAGATGTTTCTCAACAAGTTTTTAAGAGCAAAATTCTGATCTTCTCTAGTGTTTTAAGAGCAAGTTTTTCAAAAGAGTTTTTGGGTTTTGAAGATCAATCTTCATTTGTTTTTAAAGTGTTTGTTAATTCAAAGAAAATAGTCTTTTGGGAATTTATTTTTGGTCTAAAATTCTATATCTATTTGGAGATTTTCCAAGTGATTTTCTTTGTTCAAAATACTTTATTTTCTCACACTTGAGCTTGTCATTCTATCCTCTCTATAGGATCATTGTTTTGTGGGAAAAGAATTGGTTTGTGGTCTTTGATCACCAAGTTGTAAACCCTCCTTATTTTTGTTATCCCTCTTGTGTAGAGGTTGATTATTGGAGTGATGGCTTTGTGCCCTATCCCTCTAGTGAAAGGTTGATTGGTTGGCTCTGTGCCCATCCCTCATTTGTGAGGTAGATTTGTGTTTGAGTGGCTTTGTGCCTAGCCTCTAAGTGTAGAGGTTGTGTTGTAATTGAGAGAGGAGTTGTGTACTCCAAATTATAATTGCCCCAAATCCTTATTGGAGGTTTCCCTGTGTGGGAAGTCATGTGTGGACAAGTTAGTAGAAATCCTTCTGTGTGAAGGCGGGGACGTAGAGCTGGGTGCTCGAATCTCGAAACAAAT
The DNA here is from genome assembly GCA_038442645.1 of Agave tequilana. Classification (NCBI taxonomy): domain Eukaryota; kingdom Viridiplantae; phylum Streptophyta; class Magnoliopsida; order Asparagales; family Asparagaceae; genus Agave; species Agave tequilana. The sequence continues at coordinate 52,619 of JAVJIF010023750.1, forward strand.
CTCGATGTTTGCGTTTGATCCATTGTCTCTAACTCTCTCTATTACTTTGAGTATTGCATCATATTGCCATATCATATATATGCTTGTGTTGTTTGTGTGTGCCTCACTTGTATTTAACCACGAGAGCTTCATATAGCACCTTAACTCTTATTCAGAGGAATCAAGAGGAGTTAGTCCAGAGCCCTTCACCGCGAATTCGGCTACACTCGTTGGTTACATTAAGTGTGTTGCAATTTAGTTTTAAATTTTCGCATTTTGTTCATTAGATTAGCCGTACACCTATTCACCCTCCTCTAGGTGTACTTACATGGGTCATATTGAGTCGAATAATCCCAGTCTGGCCTATATGGTTGGTTCATGTTGTACATAATCAGGTTGAAGTTATCCGATTCAAATGAGGTCGGAGTGAAATACGGATTCATATTAGGATTGAAAAAAATTATGTTGTTGAAATCCATATCACAATTTACAAAAAAAAAAACAAACAAACAAATAAAGAAAAAGAAAAAGAAAACAAGCCTACGTTATGATTGACTTAGACCTAGATGACTCCTGATTGGTTAGACTGTCCACGTGGGATATATTGTAGAAATCTGACCGCAAGTTAATTGACCAGGTAGGGACAAAAACAGTAGGAGGTATCCGTGCCGGAGCAACGAGCCTAATTATGCCGAGCCACTATTCTTCGAGGTTTCGCCTCTCAATCCCCTCCCTTTGAAACTAATTTGACAAGAGTCAAATTCTAACAATTTTTCTCTTAGCTTAATCTCTTAATTGAGTCTGAGATGTCCTTAGGGGTCAACGTCTAGCAAAATTTATTTAAGTTTGGGTTCTGCGTGTGGGGAGGTGGTTTTTGGGCTAAGTGAGGGAAATGACTTCTCCATCTTATGTTGCATCGGGTTATGCCCTTAAATTCAATTCATGTAAGTGTGCAATATAGATAAAAAAAGAATACACAAAGCGAGTAAATCACTCACGTGCTTGTCTTAACTATATGCAATGCAATATGTACACCTCGGTCCAGATCACAACAACAGAAGATTAAAATACAGTATATTAGAATGAAAATTGACATGTGCTTAGATGCAAATGTCTAAACAGTTTTAAAGCATTAATTACCGTATTTTAATTCTTAATTATTACAGTGCCCAAGTAATCTAAACAAAAAAAAACTAGCAGCAGAAGATAGCAATATACAAAGTTTTACCCAACCACACAACAACTTTTGAAGCACTTGCTCTCTGCTTTCTTGAGCAGGGAGATGCAAGAAAGTGTGAACTTCTATAATGCTAAAAATTTGACCTGCATGTCAAAAATAAAGAAGAAAAGTTAACAAGAATGTGAGATCAAACCGTTCCCATCCCCGAAAATGGCGCCAAAATTTGATTGGGGAAAACCGTGCACAAAATATGTCATTTTGAAATCACTAATTAAAGTGTGTGTGCTTTGGCTTCCTCGATACTTCCATTATAGTATGGTGGCTAAACGGGTCAAATCTATAAGGACAGGAAGCGATTGAAGCTTTACCAGTTGATTTACGTATGTGTTAATTGTTCTTCAATGTTTTAAAGAATAAAAAGAAAATAAAATAAAGAATGAAAAGAGAAGAATACGGTAGAAACAAAGAAAGGAACATTAGAAAATGGTTGTTTGAAAAAGTGGTTTTTGTATTATTAAGGAAAAGTAAAAATGAAAGAAAACTCATAGCTACTAACTACTAATGGCTCCACTAACATGCTAACCTTTTAGTGATAGTTGCCTCACGTGTATCCTTGGCCATCACTAATCCTTGGTTCAAGAGCGTTATAAAGCATGACCCATATGATCACTTTCACATTCAAACTTAACAAATAAGAGCAAGCTACATTTAAACCATCAAAACTAACTAGAGCAAGCATGAAATTAAGTAATAGTAACTTGTTAGAGATTTAGATGTTAGAGTGTTAGAATCCATTATCATGAGCCATTAATGGCTCTTATAAGAGCAAGACCAAGTAGAGACTATTAGATTCATGTGGATTATCAAGTAGGGAGTTAGCAAGTTAGTGGTTAGTAGTTAGTTGCCATGAGTGAAAATTAGCTAAGCATGTAAAAGGAGTTAGAGAGAAGAAAACAAATGGAGATAAAGAGAGAACCATTCATAGAGTGGCACCCTCCATTATAAGCACTTTCGCTTTCATCCTATCTACTACTATCTTTCCTATTACATGATCTACAAGAAATAAAAAATACAAAAGAGGAAGAAGAAAAACAACTAACCTAAACTACCCTAAAAACTACATACATGAAAAGAAACAACCCTAAAAACTCTCCTCCTTTCTGGTCTTAAAAATCTTGGGTATTTATAGGCAAAGGGGGGCACCGGGGAGGAATTACGGGGCCACGCGTCGAAGCTCGGCACGTGGCCCCGCCATAAGGCCGCGAAAACGCTATTTTTGCCGCGTTTTCGCAGCGCTTCTGGGTCAGCGTGCGGTGCCACATACTGTAGTCTTCTGGTTTGACCCCCTTTCGATTGTACCTCTTGGTTTTTGAATATGTGCACCTGATTTTGGTAGATCCTCCTTTCAAAGTCAATGACTATTTTTGTAGGCTTTAAATCACCAAATAAATGAGATTTTAGGCTTCTTTTTCATTCCATACCATGGACCTAGGAACATACAAGAGAGGGGTTATTAACAGAATTAATATTGAATAAATGTGAAGATATGATATAAAATATGCATATTTAAAGACTAATCACAATACCTATAAGTTCCCTCAAGAACTCTCGGACCCGTAAGAACTGCAAACATGAACCCTCAAGTTCGTTCGATTCCGCAACCTCTAATCACACTCAAATACAATGAAAAAATTTATGATTAAGACTCTGGAGCAGAAACAAACCCTCTCACAAACAAGGACCTTATAGGATAGATATTGATTGAGATCAAACCTGCACAAAAAAAATATAGAATTTCAAAATTTAATATAGAAGTGCAAGGTACTCAATACTACCGCAATAGCAAGTAGCTATACGGGTCGTGATGCACAAGGAGGGACTTGCGATGAAAGCGTGTTGCAAATTCTTTTTTAAGTTCACTAAAGATGGTTAAAAGTTCTTCTTTTGTTCTTGCAAAAAAAAAGAAAAATAAAGTCTTTAAGTTAAGAAAAAGGTGGTAGATTGAAGGAGATGATGATTTTGGAAAATAGAAAATAAAGTTAAACGAAGAAATTGGGAGAGTAAAGGAAAAATTGTTGATATGTGTGTTCTACACTAAATAATCAAAAGAAAGAAGAAAACCTAAAAATACTTACTTACCTCTTTCGGTTGATGACTTACATAGAGGGAGAGTGAATAGGTGTATGCTAATCAAATGACAAACAATGTGGAATGAAAAAAACTATTATGCAAATTAAAACTATCATACAATGTATAAACAAAGAGTAAAGCCAAATTCTCGGTGAGGGGATCTGAACTTTTCCTTAAGATTCCTCTAAATTAAGAGTTAAGGTGTAACTATAACTCTCTTGGTTAAATATTAATGTGAGCACATACACAATACCAAGCATGCAAAGATAAATAAGAATTAAGAGCATACAAGATATCAAATAATCTCAAGCATGCATATCTATTGAGCACTAGCAAAATCAAGGATGTAGTAGATGAGCACAAATATAATAAGCATGCAAGATAAAACACAAGTTAGTAGAGAGAGATAAGCAATCACAAACATGAGAGATTTATTTCGAGATTCGAGCCACTTGTTCTACATCTCCGCCTTCACTACAATAATGAATTTTCACTAGAATCGATCTCGCAAGATCACTAAGTGTCGCAACACCTATAACGAGTTCCCTCAAGAATTCTTGAACCCACAAGTCCCTCACTTGTTCCCGTAAGAATAACACACAACACGAATCTGCAATTTCGCTGAGGCCACAACCTCCAACTTCTCCAAATTACAAAATTGGAACACTTGGTGATCACTTCTCTTGATCACCAACAAATACTCTCACAAATAAGAATCCCTATAGATGAATATAGCAATGGATAACTCAAACTTGTGTGAGAAAAACTAGATAGATTTGAGAGAAAAAACTCAAGAAAATCTTTTGAAAAACTCTAGAGAATCACTCTTGTAAACTCGCCTTTTGATATGAAAATTAAGCTCAAAACTTGTTGAGAAAAGTCTGTTGAAGATGAGAAAAACTAACTCTAAAAACTTCTTAAATCTTTTAAAAAACTGGCCAAAAGACCTATTTATATAGCCATCAGAAAATTAGCCGTTGTGGCCCAGATTGGCCTGGCAGTCGGCCGGCCGGTCGACTGGTCAAAGGTTAGATTTCTGACTGTTGAGGGTTGCCGGTCGACCGCCCGATCGACCGCACCCAAGGCAGGCTCTGTCGGTCGACGCGACCCAACAGAGGCAAACTGTCTCTCTGTTGGTCAACCAACCCGGTCGACCACTATAGGCTCGTACATATTATGCACGTCGGTTGACTGAGCCAGCCTTCGGTCGACCGTTCGATCGACCGCAAGCAGCCCCAGAACACATTTTTTAGGGTTTTTAAAGATTTTTTTAAATTCATTTTAAATTCCATAAAATTCACAGAAATAAGTTATTGAAATATTATGTAGCACAAATATATGTGATCAAAAATCAACACATATTATAAACATGTGAACTATTTTTGAGGCATAGAAATTTAAAACTTAAAACAAAAATCATATTTTTCAAAACTCAAACTTTGAAATGAAAAACTGATTTTTTCAAAACTTGAACAAATACAAAAACAAGATATTGAACACATTGAAGCATAGGGTCTGTTTGGTTATCGTAACTGGCCGTAATTCGTAGTTGTAATTGGTAAGTCTTTTACAATTGTAAATGAGTTACATGTATGTAAATTTTACGGTATTTGGTTGGTAATATAAAATTGTAAAGTGGGAAAGTGTATTGTACTTTACGGTGTTTGGTTGTCGTAATGTATAAGTCGTAAGTGAAAAAATTGACCACAAAATTAACTATTTTGTGATTTTAAAAGTTTTAATACTGCAAATAAATATTAAAAAAGTTAAATATTAAAATTTTTTAATATTAATATAAAAAAATATTACAAATTTGTATGACCACAAAATTAATTGTAACTGGGCTGTAAGTGAGTGGTAACTGGGTTGCAAGTGAGTGTTAGTTGAGTTACGTAAGTCTTTTGCGAATTACGATCCAAACAAACGTCGTAGTTGTAACTGGGTAGTAAGTCATTTACGAATTACTGAGTTTTACGCGAAACAAACGGCCCCATAGTGTATATGAAAATGATTCAATATACATAGTAAATGAAATATACTTATTTTTGTCAATAAGCTCCAAATAAGTTTTAATAAAAAACAAAACTTAAACACATGAACTAGATACATTAAAATAAGTTTTTCTAAACATATGAACCAACAATGTATATGAATGAAATTAAATACACATATAAACCATGTAAAATTGTTTTGATGAAATCTATTCATGAAACCGATATATGTATTCTTAAAATTCAAAACCAAATGGTTTAAACTAAAACTAAAACTATTTAACATGAAAATAATATATAAATTTTGTTTGTGTGTGTGTGTGTGAGCTTGAACAATCCATAACTAATCTATCATTTATATTTTATCTAAAATAAAATTCTTAAACTTATAAACTAAGAGTCAAGTCTTCTTGAAAATCTTCTCTTGAAAATCTTCTTCTCTATCTTGACTTGATCTAAATTTGATCCAAATGGGCAGACTTACTTATACCGGTGTCACCCTTAGTGCAAGCTTCACCCTCAGGCTCCCATGAAACTCTCCTCTCCTCCGAGTTACATAAATAAAATAAAAATTAGATAAAAGAAAACTAAAAATTTTAAGTTACAAACTAAAGAATATCCTAGCCTATGCTCTCTGCTGAATTGTCTCCTCTGGCCTCTGAGTTTACAGTATTTATATCCAAAACATAACATGAGAGAGTGTGAAGATAGGGGGAGAAAATGCTCCTCCAGATCTTACTATATGGTTGCGGATCCGCGGCTTTGATGTGGCCAGAGCCCTACCCTCAGCTCTCTTCAATATCTTTTATTTCTAATAGATTTTCAGTTTAGGTTCTGGATTTGATACTATTCTCGTTTGATCTTCAGCTAACCGAATAAATCCTCATAAATTGATTTTAACTAAACTAGATCTGGGAATATCCTCGGTTAACCAAATATATCAAATTAAATCAGAAATTAACTGGTTTTATTTGATTTTATCTTCTTTCTCTCCATAATTATCTTCTGCAAAATAAAATTTAAGACAAATAATTTAGCAGATTTATTACATGCTAATTGTAAAAGTGTAATGAAATGAATGCAAAATACATAAACGATCAGATATAGAAATAATTTGCTTAAGTATGTGAGAAAACTAAGGAGATTGGAAGTTGAAAATCCAAGAAAAATTCTTTGAAAAACTAGAAAAAACACTCTTGAAGATGTGGAGTTGAAACTCTAAAGGTTTTCACAAAACTAATACATATTCTCATGAGAAGCTAGTGAAAAACTAGTTGCCAAACCCCAGCAAAAAACTCAATCTATAGGCACTCAATAAACACTAGCCATTGGGAGCAAAATTAGGCAGAAATGGCCTACGGTCACCGCCCAACGACTATAATTTTAGCCCTTGGGACCCGCCTAGTCAACCGCCCGGTCGACTGACTAAGAGCATATTACTCTCTGTTAATCGGTTGACCGCGGCGATTGACCGACTAGAGAGAGCAAGATTGCTCCGAGGCCATCGGTCGACCACCTGGTCGACCGTGTACACAAGACAACTGGCTTGTGACATATC
>JAVJIF010023751.1:0-96073 GCA_038442645.1 Agave tequilana
CGGTTAGGTAACTATAGAAATTATAGTACCCCAAAAAGATTACTAATTAGAAGGATTGTGTATTTGTGCACATCACCTGCACAGTGATATCTAGGTTTGTCTACAAACTCAGTCCTATTTGTGGCAGGATATAAAAACAGCTGATTGGTCAGAGAATGTAGCGCCGTTTTGGCCTGCTGTCATCCGATCAGCCCTGACTTGGCGAGGTTACATCTTTGTTGCGAAGCGGTAACACCTGTCTCGAACAATTGCCAGCAACATGGGTTGGTTGTTATGATGATCGTTGTTGCTAAACTGTGGTTTCTGGACGGTCTTTCTCACAGGATGGAAGACCATACGAGGAGCATTCGCTATGCCTCTGATGATCGAGGGCTACAACAAGAACCTAATCAAGTTTGCCATCATCACATGCCGTAACCCAGAGTAACCTCCATTGCCATCATGTTCTCGAGCAGAATGAGCAGGCGACGCATACATAAAAAGCAATGCAGAACCTAGCAGGTGATGCATTACAGCAATCCTGTGAGTGCAGGGTTAATGTTATATTTTGAACCTTTCATGTCTTAAAAAAGTGATCTTGGCGATCATAGTTCCCAGTTTCCTCTTGTAATTGATTCAGTCGAGGAGCTGAAATCCTTGGAGATGGTTGCAGTGTTATCCAGTGGTGACAATGTTTTGAACCTAGACCCTTTTCCAAAAAAGATGGTTGCAGTATTACTCAGCTTGTATCAAGCTTACGGTCTATATTTTTTTTAAAAAAAACAAGAAATTTGAACCTAGACCCTTTTCCTAAAAAGATTAGACCTTGCTTCAATACGTTTCTACGAAAAACATGAGATTTTAACTAGTTGTGAATAGTTTATGTGCTTTTGATTATTATTTGGAAATAGTGTATAAACTTTGGCTTTTTTGGAAAACCCCTGACTATTTTTTCCGTGTCAAAAAGCCCCTCATATACTCTTTTATTCATTAAGTCTTTCAAGTATATTTTGAGTAATTTTATGGTAATGGACTAGTGAAATATCTTTATTGTCCTTCATTGATTGCCTCACGCCGGCTGTTGTAATGATGTGATGTCAGTGGGGTGCACATGGAACACATTTAATACAGGTCACGCGCTGAAAAATAATCGCTTTATAAATTGTCCACATTTAACTTTTTTCTATCCAACTTAGCTTCGTTATGTCCACTTTCAGCCTGATTTTTTGATATTTGAGTGGTAAGTGTGAATCTGACGAGATTTTTTTCGCAACTGCATTAAACACATCTCTATGTCAAATTAGACAAATTAGCACTAGTTAGCAAGATTTTTTGTTTAATATAGAAGAAAATATGTTGAAAATGCTCATTTTTTACACGAAGCAATTAGAATAATATTTCCCTAGTTTAGTACAAATAATATATTAGAACATTATTAGACCTTGTTCTTTTTTTCTTAACTTATGTTGTTCTTTGTAGAGATTGTGAACAAATATTTTAAATTGTACGATCACTTATTGGGTTGTTGCATATATATAAATATTGTCCGCCTTTATTCCGAAAATATCTACACCAACATGTAATGTTTCCACAAAAGGCAAAACTGTCCCCATAGGAACAAAATGTCTATTTTTACATGTAACATGTCCGCCTTTAAATAATTGTGTCTACATTTACATGTAAATGTCAACATATAAGCACATTCTGTCCACATGTATATGTAATTTATTCATTTTCATCGTTTTGTTCTCCATCTTTTTTGTGGTATTTGCTTTTATTTCAGGGAATCAGGGGTTAAAAAGACCAAGAAGAGAAAAGACCTGTCACATGTCCTGAATTAATCCATATTTTGAGTTCATAGAGAAAATCGCCCCCATATTAGAGCTGTTACCGTAATCTATTAAAGAACAATCCATTTCGTTGGTATCTTTGGCTCGACTCCAGTCCAGTCGACTATTAGACAATGGATGTGGTCGTAAGGAACTACGATGAGACCACCGAAATGTTCCTTCTCGATGACTGCTTGTACTCCTCTGTTGTCCACAAATGAAATCCGGAAGGGTCCGAACATGAAAAAGTCCTTACTGTATGTTAAGTGTTTTTTCATTAATAACTTGTTCATAACGAAAAGATTCAGTTAAAAGTGAACAGTTACCAACCGAGTGGACGGTGGAGATCAAAGGTAAAGACTTTAACGTGAAATATAAGTACAAAAGAGACAAAAGGTGGACAAATTAAAGTTAAAGGTGAACAGTTTATGTCTGAAGTGGATATATTGAGAAAAAGTAGACATACTGAAATGAAAAATGGATAGCTTGTCTCAAGTAAACATATTTTGAATAAAAATAGATAGAGTGATTCCAAAGGTGTATAACAGCTTCATACATCTGGGGATAGTTTTAAAACTAATATAGGCAAATTCATCATAAAGACAACCTAGCAAATTAAAAGTAGACATGTTTATATATAAATAGACAACTCTATACATGGACTAATTATAGGTAAGACAAACCTATACATGAACAAAGAAATAAGATTACTTTTCATTACTTTTGGTGGCGGGTTGCACTAGTGCTAAATTGGGCTTTCACGTCACACATTTGACTTCGATTTCAGTAACACAACGACGTGAAATAGAGACTGTAGTATTTTTTGTAATATGTTAAAAATCTTACGATGTCGGAAAAACTAAACGCAGAAACTCAAAAATAGAAGCTATGACAGTTTTGTAATATGTTCAAAACTTACAAACGATCGTGTGCTACAAAGAAACGCTGTAGAAATTCAAAAATATTTTTTTTGTAAAATTTACAATATACGTTCTCTGAAGAACCAACATAAAAAATAAATAAAATAAATAAAAAAAATAAAAAACACGTTGATTCTAGAAATGAACCAACATGTATTCCCAAAAAAAATTATTCCCGCCCAACAAAATAAAATCCCGCCATCTCAAATTTCTCTCAAAAAAATCTCCCTCTCAAATTCCTCAGGTCTCATCTCTCCCTCTCAATTCCCCATCAGAACCGCCAGCAAACTCTGCTCACCGCCTCCAGTGCCTCCACGACCTCTCAAATTCCTCCATCGTGCTCGCCATGCATCATTGCTTCCTCGGTGTAGAGCTTCGCGGATCGAAGTATGGGCCCTCGCCATCGTCCAGCAGGTCGCGGCCCTCGTCGTCGTCCTCCTCCGGCGAAGGGCGGAAGATGGAGGCGGGACGCACGCAACAGAACCAGCGGGAGCTCTGTTCCGAGCAGAGCAACAGCAAGCGCCGACTGGAGGGCGACTGGAGCTCGGTGGCGGTGGTGGAGATCGGTATTGAAGAGGAGAAGAATTGAGAAATTGAGGAAAAAAAAAATTTGTGGATCTAAAGTGATTGAAGCTGAAATTTGGATTGGATTTTTGTGTTGATTTTGTGTTTGATTTGAATGCAGGCTGATGCTTGATACGCGTATCTACTATTCGAGTGTTTCAGAGCGATGGAGATGACTCAGATCAACGTCGGGTAGCTCCATTTTTGGTGCGAATATTGGTACAATCCTTCTCTTTGAATAAAGCCTCTAGATCTTGATTTGTCTTTAATGTAATTTTAGTAGAGAAATTTAGGATTTTGACAAATATGTGAAAGAATTGGGGCTTTTGTTAAGTTTGTATATTTTTTGAATTCTCTTGCTGGGTGATTATTGCGATTTTGACGGTGTTTGAGAGATTTGTTTCATGGTAATCACACTATTTTTGAATTTTGGCAAATTTGAAAGTTGATGATAATGATAATTTTGGGTTTGAATTCGAGATGATATGACGCTTCTAGTGGCGGTCAGCGATGGTGTCGTGGAGGTCGACAATGGAGAGGTCCACAGGAGGAAGAAGACGATGGCTGATATTTTTTTAATTTTTTTTTTAAAAAAAGGTTTTCGTGACCGACGTCTTTGCCCCCACCTTACAACATCGGCCTCATAGACTTTGGTACATCATTTCGTTTCACATCGATTTTAAACTGATGTGGAAGCTCTTTTTTATTGTAGTGTTGAGAGGATGAAACTACACCAATGCCAACATATATGTGGACCAATTGTGAGTCATATGAATAACATAATTGAAACATGTACTTTAAGTCTTTTGTCACGACGATGATGAGAGCAATATTTTGCTTTGCTCAAGTTTGTACCTTTAAGAACAAATGAAAGATAAAGGGAAAGAAAAACTCGAGAAAAAGAAGAAGAATACTTAAAACAGAAAAATAAAAGGAAGAGTTAGAAGATAAAGCAGAAAGGAGAGGAAAAGTATGGATTAATTCTAGCCAAAGAATTTGGAAGGAAATATCCCACTTTATCCTTATTTCCCTATAATTCCCCTCCATGCACATTTTTCTTCTTTGCTTAATCAATCAAAATGATTAAATCATAAAAGTGTTAACTTTGTTGATAAGCTGACTTTTTTGGTAGGAGTGTAGTTAACACAACTGTCAAGGTAAATTTGCTCTAGATTTTGCGTTGTGGTAGACATTAGTTGTAAATGGAAAGAAATGAGCAAGGTGGATAACTTTCGTACCGTGCCAGACACAATAATTGCGACCCACGCGTGTGATGCTGACATGGCAAAACTGTAGGGGTGAGCCCATAATAGAAGGGCAATGCCGAAAATAAGGAAATACAAAGTATCATTTATTCAATAAATGTGAGAACTGTGGCAACCCCGGGGGTGAATAAGATTGTAATTAATTTTAACAATTAATACTCAATTTGAATTGGATAATATAATATAGCTATAATAAGAAGTAAAGCAATATCAATGTAATAGTATTAAAGCAAGTAAAAGAGAGTAGAGTAAGAGAGATAGAGCAACGGAGAATTGACACGCAATATATAATGGTTCGACACCAATCGGCCTACTCTATTTATCCAGAGGTCTCTTCTCTAAGATTTCAACCCAATCTTTATTGGTGCTTTTTTTCTGAGCAGAAGCATAAACTTTTACAAATGCTTTCTTTCAAAGAAGAAACATAGATCATGCACCAATTTACTTTTATTTAGTGATAGAAATTTACCATCAATCATCTTCACTAGTGATAGGCTTTACAATCAATCCACTTCTTCAGTGATATGACTTTATCATCAATCCACTTCTCTCAAGTGATTGGAATTTACCACATATTCACTCTCTAAGTGATTAGATTTATCACCTAACAGCACTCCAAGAGATTAAAATTTACCACATATCAACTCGCTAAAGTGATTGGAATATCACCGCAAGAATCAATCAAAAAATGTTGTTTTCTAAACGAGATGAGAACTAATTAAGTATAAATAACAAAAAAATATTACAATTTGAGGCTCTATTGTCAAGAAAATTAAGATCAAGTTTAAGTTGACACTATTGATTTAGATAAATGAATGAGTAAGATGAAGCTAAAATCTAGAATCTTGAGTATTTTAAAATGATTGAGATAGAAGTATAGAAAGTATGAAACAATTTCTCAATAAAACAGAATTTGAATGCACAATAATATCGCTCTTTGAATATTTAGAAAAGATAGGAAAAATAAGCTCTTCACAATATTTCTTTAGATCTAGAATATTTGAGTGCTTTAAAAATGATTGAGAGAGAAGCATAGAAAGTATCTCAATCAGAAAGAATTTGAAAGCACAAGAATATCACTCTTTAAATATTTGAAAATAATAAGAAAAATAAGTTTTTCAAATATTTTCTCAAGATCTTTTTCTGAATGTAAAAGTTTAATGTATGAGTTTTGTAAAAGTAACAATAAAGAGAATATAGCAAACTAGTATTTATAGTTAGGAGAAGATAAGATTATGTGAAACATTTCAGCCTAAAAATTCAAGCTCAAATCTCTCTCACAATTCGATTTGAACAAATCCAGTAGACCACTGGAAAGCTTTGGTGGATGCATTTTCTCAATGAACTAAACCTAAATTCAAAAATAACTTGCAGCGGTCGACCTGACGGTCGATCTGTTTGCAACGTGAAAAATGCAACGGTCAAAAAGAAAATAGTACCGTTGGTTTGACTGGGATTTGACCAATAAAGAATTGAAAAGTATTTTAAAAGTTCCCTCACTTTTCTAGAAACTGCGAAAATCTAGATCAACTTGGCGATGGGATCGCACAACAACCCAAAACTGGATTTCTAGACTGTGCAGTCGACTTGGCGGCCGATCGGAGCCCTACCCGAGAGTTGTGATGCATTCTAGCATCAGCGGATGAATGACAGTCGATTCGTTGGATATTAGCCAGTTTTGGGCCGACCGCCAAAACTTGGGGTTGAGCTGTTGTCACTTACCTGTTGTCGACCCGCATGTTCTGGTGGTCAATTCAAAAACCCTAAACTGACAAAATGTAATTTAAATGCCTTGAAAAAATATGAATTAATTGTATAAATTCCAATAGGAATAAAATAATATGTATAGGCGCAATAAATATTTTAAATACAATTAAAAGATTTTGGGCATATCAATAAAACTTTGTGAGAAATCATACTTAGCATCAAAATGAAATGTATATGCACAAGTATGAATATGGATTCTATGATTTAAATGCCTATGAAAAAATATGATATAATTTGTATAAATTCTAATAGACATAAAATCAATGTAAATGGGCTCAAATCATTATTTGAATTCAGTTTTAAAGCTTTTTGGCATTTAACAAACTTGAGGGAAACCATGCCTGAATTCATATATATATATATATAATATATATATATATATATATATAAGTGAGCTGATCCTCTAAGAACGGTTCTCACGAATTCATGTGAGAACTTTCACGTGGGCCGTCGGATCTAATAAAGATCTAGTTTTATTTGATTTGATCTATCAGATCCGATGACCCACGTGAAAGTTCTCATAAAAATTTGTGAGAACTGTTCTTAGAGGATCAGCTCCCTATATATATATATATATATATATATATATATATATATTATATATATATATAATATATATGAGAAAATGTATATCAGCCCGCGGGCTGAGAGTACTCTCTCAGCCTGCGGTGACGTGGCTCGATTTGTCACCTCACTGACTTGCGGCCCGCTTTTATGGAGAAGTTAAATTACCAAATACCCCTTATGATAACTTTTCCTTATTGTTTATTATTATTTTCCCCCCCCTTTTATTTTGCCGCTCTTTATAGGATATAAATTAATTTTCGCCTTATTTCTTTACCTCTTTTTTGAAAGATGTAGTTTCTCCTTTTCAGCCTGGGATAAATTTTTTTTTGAAAATAAAAATCTTTTCAGATCAATGTTTTCAGCCTGCGATAAAATTCTACTTTATAGTTTAATTTTTTTTTGTATATATGTAGTCAGAGTCTTTGGTCGCGCATTGTACATTTAAACTGCGACCTTAGTCAAAGTCTTTGGTTGCAGTGTACATGGTGAAATGCGACCAAGGTCGCAGTGTTGTTATTGATAAAGATAGCCAGCACTGCAATCTAGGGTTGCATTACATGGTCTGCGACTTTGGTCGCAGTACGTTAAGTAATTATTTTTTTTGAATATAATGTAGTCAGAGTCTTTGGTCGCATTGTACATTTAAACTGCGACCTTAGCCAAAGTCTTTTGTCGCAGTGTACATGGTTAAATGCGACCAAGGTCGCAGTGTTGTTAGATGAAGATGGCCAGCAACTGCAATCTAGGGTTGCATTACATGGACTGCGACTTAGGTCGCATACGTTAGGTAGGTGTTTACTTTATATTAACATGCATAGCGCCCAAGGTCGCAGTGTTGTTTTATTAAGTGGTGAAATGCGACTTTGGTCGCAGTACGTTAAGTAAGTGTTGTTTTATTAAGTGTTGTTTTTTGGATTAAGTCATTTTTTGAATCTAAATGAAAATGAAAAGTTGTCTGTTGTGTGATGCGACTTGGAGTCAGTCTGTGAGACGCGACCTGTCATAAAGATTTTATGAGATCTTTTAACGTCAAGTCTATGTTGACGAACCCCGCACCATTCGTTGTCTCCCGAAGCGGTTGTCCACCCGTCGGTTCTTCATTGGGTTTAGGCGTTAATGTCTTTTAATGCCAACCGGCGCTGGCGGTTGGAGACCATAATGCCGACGATTCTGATTAATGAACCATAATTATGGTTATTATGGGCTGCCTATAAATAGGGCTCACGCTCTCCCTTTAACAGTCCATAATTAGACTGTTTTCTTTCGAGAGCAATTGCTCTGAGAATTTCCGTCTTCTTCAGAGTCTCTAACAGGGCCTGCCTCCATGGATGAAGATGACCCTATTGACGAAATTGATCGATGTTCGTCCACAAGGGAGAAGTCATAGACCTCATCGTCCACAAGGGAAGAAGTCATGGTCCTCGTCGTTCACAAGGGAAGAAGTCATGATCCCTGACGAGGACTTAATCCTCACCGAGATCTGCTCTGACTTGATGCACCAGTCAAGCTTGCTGGTAACGGATGGTCAGAGTGGGTATGGCGGCGGGAGATGTGGTGGGTAGCATTCCTTGTGAGGTCTCAAAACCTCCTCTCTTACCCCAGAAGTGACATCGAGGAAACTCCATGCTCACTGGATAACCTTCTGGTGAAGAGATGTTCATAAACGAAAGATTCTGCTGCCACCAGACCTCCAGGAGAAGATTGCTCTTAGTAGTCAACAAGGGCTCTTCTTGGCTCTTTTGATGTTTTGTCTTCTTGGATACTTTGATGTTTAGTCTTCTTGGATTTTTTTGATGTTTTAGTCTTCTTTTGTACTGTTGTATTTGTAACACTCAGTCTTATTGTATAAGAGATCGTTTTGTATCATTTGCACATGCCTGGAGATAAATGCCTGGACATAAATAAAAAGCATATTTGTTTTTTTTAATAAACTACGAACTTTTTCGCAGCCATGCATTGCAAACAAAACAACTATGATCATAGATGACACTGCGACCAGGTCGCAGAAGATACATTGCAAACAGTAAGTACTGTGACCAGGGTCGACAGTGCGACCAAAGACTGCGACTAAGCAACTGTTGCGGTGACAGTGTTGTTGTTGATTAAGACTAAAACCAGCAATAGCGACCAAGATTGGAGATTATTTTTTTAAGACTGCGGCCATCAACTGCGACCAAAGTCGCAGTGTTGTTGTTGATTATTTATAAAGAACACCAACTGCGACCAAGGTCGCAGTGATTTTGTTGATTAAGAGTAAAGAGCAGCAACTGCGACCAAGGTCGCTGTGTATTTTATTAAGACTAAACAGCAACAACTGCGATCAAGGTCGCAGTTTATTTTATTAAGACTACGGTCAGAAACTGCGACCAAGGTAGCAGTGTTGTTGTTGAGTAACACTAAAGTCCAGCAACTGCTACCAAGGTCGCAGTGTATTTATTAAGTCTGCGACCAGCAACTGCAACCAATGTCGCAACCTTTCATTTTAAAAATTTTTAAGGGTGAAGTAATATAATTATTAACTGCGACCAAGGTCGCAGTGTTGTTAAGGATAAAGATGGTCGCAGTGTACATTGTTCAATGCGATCAAGGTCGCAGTGTTGTTGTTGATAAAGATGGCCAGCAACTGCAGTCTTAGGTCGCTTTACATGGACTGCGACCTTGGTCGCAGTACGTTAAGTAAGTGTTTTCCTTTAGATTAACATGCATAGCGACCAAGGTCGCCGTGTTCTTGTTTTATTAAGTGTTGTTTTGTATTAAGTCATTTTTTGAATGTAAATGAAAAATGAAAAGTTGTCTGTTGTCTGATGCGACTTGGACCGACTCCGTGAGACGCGACCTGTCATAAAGATTTTATGAGATCTTTTAACGTCAAGTCTACGTTGATGAACCCGCACCATTCGCTGTTTCCCGAAGCTGTTATTATGGGCTGCCCATAAATAGGGCTCACCCTCTCCCTTTAACAGCCCATAATTAGACTGTGTTCATTTGAGAGCAATTGCTCTGAGAATTTCCTCCTTCTTCAGAGTCTCTAACAGGGGCTGCCTCCATGGATGAAGATGACCCTATGCACGAAGAAGACCCAGAGCTTGATTGTCCTTTTTCAGGTTCGCTGGGCCTGTGGGAGAATATTTTGGCCGGTGAACTTGATCGATATTCGTCCACAAGGGAAGAAGTCATGGTCCTCGACGTCCACAGTTTTTTAGTACACGTGGACGTCAATAACACCACTGCTCTTATTCAACAAGGGCTCTTTTGATGTTTAGTCTTCTTGGTTCTTTTGATGTTTAGTCTTCTTTGTACTGCTATATTGTAACACTCAATCTTATTGTATAAGAGATCGTTTTGTATCATTTTTACATGCCTGGAGATAAATGCCTGGACATAAATAAAAAGACCTCAATAACAACACTGCTCTTAGTCAACAATGGCTCTTTTTGATGTTATTTTCTTTCTACTGCTATATTGTAACACTCAATCTTATTGTATAAGAGATCGTTTTTTTTTATCATTTTCACATGCCTGGAGATAAATGCGTGAAAATAAATAAAAAACATATTTGTTTTTTAATAAACTACGACCTTTGGTCGCAGTCATGCATTGCAAACAAAACAACTTGGACCAGAGACCACACTGCGACCAAGGTCGCATAAGACTACAGTGCAAACAGAAACAACTGCGACCAGGATCGACATTGCGACCAAAAAACTGTGACCAAGGTTGCAGATTATTTTTTTTAAGACTGCGTTCATCAACTGCGACCAAAGTCGCAGTGTTGTTGATTATTTATAAATACCACCAACTGCGACCAAGGTCGACATTTCAGTGATGTTGTTGATTAAGAGTAAAGATCAGCAACTGTGACCAAGTTCGCTGTGTATTTTATTACGACTAAATACCAACAACTGCGATCAAGGTCGCAGTTTATATTATAAAGACTACGGTCAGAAACTGCGACCAAGGTAGCAGTGTTGTTGATTAAGATTAAAGACCAGCGACTGCGACCTTGGTCACATTGTATTTATTAAGTCTGCGTCCATGGTCGCAGTATTTCAACCAAAACATAGTAGTAAAAAATGTAATTCACACAAATAACTTTAGAAAACAGATTTATATATATTTAAAAAGAAAAACAAAATACAATTTTTTAACTTCTAATCGTCGTCATCACCATAGTAATCAGATTCGTCGTCAAGAGTCATGCTTTCGTCTTCTGTATCGCTTTCGTCTTCTGTCTCTTCCTCCTCTTCAGGTACAGTCTCATCGTCGCTTTCTTCCTCTTCATGTTTGTGTTTTGGTTCATCAATGAACTCCCAGAAAGGGTCGTCTGTATCAAGCTCAGATTCTGACCCATAGCGAGACATTGTTTCAGAACTAAACATAAAATCATCATTTGATGATTGGCTTCTTTCCGGTGAAGACGGTGGTGATGGTGAAGACATTTTTTGAATGTATTTTTGGAACAGTGAGAGTAACGAGTTTGAGCAAAAAATAACTTAGTATGTTTTTAATCCTTTGCTCATGACCCTTTATATGTATTTAATCCCGGAATTCCAAAAGTTTAAGCTCTCGGACCACGTGAATATCTCTCAAATATATTTTCTATCTTTTCCCAAAAATTGTATACTTCCTAGGTGACTGTTCAGTTATCCAAAACAGTTTAAAAGTTAATACACTATAACTTTAAATTACTTTGAACTCCAAAACAGTACATTATTGCGACCAAAGTCGCATTGGGAACTGATAAATGATTAACTGCGACCATAAATTGCATCCGTAGTAGGGTTGCGACTATGGTCGCAGTGTTTAAGAGCAGCAGTCGCAGTTTGGATATTTAATTAAAAGAGCTTATAAGTTAATATAGTGAGAAAGAGACCTTACAAAAAAAATAGAATTAAAAGCTTTTAAAAGAAGACAAAATATAATTGAATATCAGAAGATCAGGAAATCCTAATCCTCGTCATTATCACCATCATAAGCAGATTCATCGTCTTCATTCTTCTGCTCTTCCTCTTCATCACTTATTTCCTCATCATCTTGAGGTTTTTTTGTTTCACCGATGAACTCCCAGAATGGATCGTCTCTATCAAGCTCTTCGTCTGACCCGTTGTAGGCTGTCTAAAAATGACTAACCAGGCAAGCCATCAAAGAAGCAGTCTTAAACATTAGACGCAAGGGACTGAAGCCCGCGTCTCAGCATCAAGGCGCGTTGGCCCGAAGCCCGCGTCTCAACTTCAAGGCGCGTTCGGTTCAAAACCCGCGTCTCTACATCAAGGCGCGTCGGCCCGAAGCCCGCGTCTCAACTTCAAGGCGCGTTCGGTTCAAAACCCGCGTCTCAGCATCAAGGCGCGTCGGCCTGAAGCCCGCGTCTCAGCATCAAGGCGCGTCGGCCCGAAGCCCGCGTCTCAACTTCAAGGCGCGTTTGGTTCAAAGCCCGCGTCTCTACATCAAGGCGCGTCGGCCCGAAGCCCGCGTCTCAACTTCAAGGCGCGTTCGGTTCAAAACCCGCGTCTCAGCATCAAGGCGCGTCGGCCTGAAACCCGCGTCTCAGCATCAAGGCGCGTCGGTTCAAAGCCCGCGTCTCAGTTGCAACCGCCCCAGATCGTGGAGGTCAGTTACCGCGCGTATAGCGGGTAACGGCCCCTCATTCAGGCGCATTTTTAGGGGGCACGATCACCCCTTAAGACCCCTATAAATAGCCCTGTTGGCTATGAAGGAAGGGTCGATTGATTGAATCAAAAGGGAGAGGGGTCGGGCATTCTTGAATCCAGAATCAGAGAAGGGTCGGGCGAGCAAATTAAATCCAAAGGTCGGAGATTTTGAGAGAAGCACGACGCCAACAAGAGAGAAGACTCTTCAGCAGGCTTACTGAGTACTAACCGCTCTTCGCTTACCTCCTCTTTGAGAGTTTGGTAGACGGAGCTGAGTTACTCCCCTACTGGCCGAAGAGAAGACCCCCGACGGTCCAGGACGGTCATCTGGTCAACGGAGAACAAGATTCACTCTCCATCGCCACACGAAGAACCCAGCCTTAAACAAAGGGAAGATTCAAGCATCCTCCCTCCCTTGTAGTCGGAATATTGTTTTGTTGTAATCTTTCAACTGATTCAAGGAAATTTTACGGCAAATCTCTTTCCGTACCGAACAAGAGATGGCGACTCCGCTGGGGACTACATTCGTGACCGACGAACGCACTGTGGTGCAAGATGACGTTCTCCGTAAGGGGAAATGGTCGAATCACTCGTCGTCGAGTTCGACCAGGCGAAGTATGAAGAGTTCCTCTCTTCTGGCTCCAAGAGCCCAAAGACCCGCGTCTGCCGCAGGGTCTCAAGTGGACAGCCCCCTGAAGCCCAATCTGAGGCTCTGTCGGGTGCTCCTGCTGCCCACTGTGCCAAGCTTGGTTCACGCGCCAACGCCTCCCAGAAGGCCCGCGTAACCTCAGACACCTCTGCTGCGATCAACCGCGACGCACAGAACCCACGCGCCAACGCCTCCCAGAAGGCCCGCGTGGTCCCCGGCACAACTACTGCTGCGACCAACCGCGTCGCGCAGAAACCCCGCGTCAACGTCTCTCAAGAGACCCGCGTGGTGAACATCCCTGGTTCTTCAAACCAGGAAATTGTTGGCTTCTCTCCTCCTCCACGACGCAATCGGAATGCCGAGCGTCGACTGAGAAGACGCGCGCGTCAACACTCGGTCGGAACCGATGGTTTTCTGACTGGGGTTGGACGCGGCGTTCAATCTGATGCCTTGCCCGCACCCCGACCAGTGCGAGAGATCCGCGTTTGGCGACCCAAACGCGAGACTCCTCAAGTTGTGTCTGCCGAAGACCAACTTGCCAAACGCCAAAGCGAAGCTTCTGCGTCTCATCAAACGCAGGACGCATGCGCCCCCAGGCGTAGGGCCCAGCAGCCCACTATCTCCCAAGTTTCTCTGCTCCAACGCAGCAGACAACAGTGCGAGGACCGCGTCTCGTCTCAACAGAGACGCCAGACGCGCGTAACGCCTCAAGTCTCTCTGCTCCAACGCAGCAGACAACAACGCGAGAACCGCGTCTCGTCTCAACAGAGACGCCAGACGCGCGGAACGCAACAGCGTGACCACCGCGTTTCTGAGACCTGCGTTCAGACAGCGCAACACACGACTGCCCCCCGTCTTCGACGTTGTGAGGCCAGTCTATTTAATCCCCCTCCCACGGATTTGAGGGATTATTTGACAAGGAAAAGAAGTGCCAATCAGGCCACTTCTTCTTGCTGCTGTCAACAACTCATCCAGATGCTCTCTGGATGCCATTGCGAATCAGGCGTGCACCAGCCGTCTTTGATTAGACAGCTGACCCTGATTCCTCCGTCAGCCAAAAGAAGACGCTCCCACCGAAGGAGAACCTTCCCTGATGTCGAATACCCGGAGCTTACTGCATATATGACAAGCAGAAGCAGGGGAAAACAACCAATGGTCAATTCAGAGGGGTCAAACTCTGAGACAGAAGGGGTGTATCGACATACCCGTACCAGGACAGGGACCATCCCCCCAATTGACTATAATGCCTTATCCCGCGGCATTAGAATGGACGACTCTCACTCCGTAGTGATAGAGTCGCAAGATTCGAACTCTTCCGGTGAAAGGGGAGTTTTTGCCTACATGGCAGATGCTCCTGAGGATAAAGAAGACGCTCCTGAGGAGACAACTAAGCATCTAGTGCAGATGCAGAAGCACCAAATGCAAATACTCTCCTCTCAGCAGAGAACCATTGACGGTCTCAAGCACATGCTTGAGAAATTGCTCGAAGAGAGAGAGAGATCTCCTCCTAGAAGGCCAAGAGCAAGAAGGGGAAGGAGAGAAAGTTCACCCTCCGATCCTTCCGAAAGGACACGACGATCTACTCCAGATGTGTCCCAGCCTTCAGCGCATGCAGGAAGCAACCCGGACTCGGAGAAGGCTCAAGATCAAAGAATGAGCCTACTGGAGCAACGACTCAACGCCCTTGCCAGTCGTAAAGATCTCCAAGAAGCTGGAGTGGTCCGGCCCTATCCGGCCGAGTGGGACTTAGTCCCGTACCCTCCTAAGTTCAAGGCTCCAACTCTCCAAGCATTTGACGGGAAGGGATCACCCAACCAGCATATCTACTACTTCAAATCCCAAACTGGGAATGTGGTAGATAACGACGCTATATTGGCGCGACTGTTCATTGGCACCCTAAAAGGGTTGGCCTTTGAATGGTTTATGAAGCTCCCGGAAGGTTCCATCAAGAACTGGGGCGACTTGGAGAAGCTGTTTCTAACACGCTTCTTTGAAGATGATTCGGAGGTCACAATGCCTACCCTTTTAGCTACCAAACAGCGAAAGGGAGAGTCCGTTAAGTCTTTCGTAGAAAGATTTCGGAACACGGCACTCCGATGTCCAAGCGGCATGACCCAGGCCACCCTGGTGGAAACATGTCGCCACAATCTCCAAACCTCACTCCTTGCTCAGATAGGAGTTGCTGAAAGCCGCACCTGGAAACAATTAGTCCAGCAAGGTGAACAGGCTGAGGAGATTGTTGCCCGCGTCAGAGCGGAATAAGGCAAGCCCAGGCCAGAGAGGTCGACAAGGCGTGCACCAGACACATCCCTCCAAACCAAACGGAAGGATAATTTGGCGACGGAGACCAAATCTCCCACCAAACCTCAAACAGGCAGGGCAAGTGGCTCTTCAAGCCAGCCACGCCCCAACAAGCAGTATTCCTTCAAGGAGGAACACGTCGATTCGCTCTTCAAACTACTCAACAAGAGCAATCGACTGAAGCTCCCTGAAATCAGGCGCCCGGAAGAAGTCGGCAAGACCGACAATCCCAACTACTGCCTGTACCATAGGATGCTCGGGCACCCTACCAGGAGCTGCTACATCTTCAAGGACGTCCTTCAAGCCCTGATTGACGCGGAGGTATTAAAACTCCGACCAGAGCAGAAGAAGATGACGGCCAACATGACGTCGATGCTCCACTTTGGGACACGACCCCCGATGCCCGTGGGAGTGATATCTGTCCCGAAAGGAGATTGAGAGTGGTCAATACAGACCCTCATCAGCAGCAGGAGAAAGGCTTGGTACCCGTCCCTACACCTCAAGGGGAAATCATGTGGGTCCACCCTGACCTCGTCGACGAGCAACAATGGACGACTGTGACCAACAGGAAGTCCAAAGGCAAGGGGAAGGCATCATCTTGCCACGTGATCTGCGCTTCTTCCCGGGAAGCAGACGCTGATGTTCCTTCGCTGACCGACTCAGAAGAGGAAACAATAGTCCTGGCGGCAGAGCCCAACCAACCGACAGCAGGCACCCGTTCAGGGCAGGCGTACTTGAAGCAGTACGGCGAAAAGGCGGTGGTCCCTCCTCAACCAGCTGTAGAGCCAGCTCAGCCCTCCACAAAACCACCCGTGGAGAAACAGAAAGAAACTCGGTTTTCTCGGGTTCTTTCAAGAAGTGCAGCGGAAGGATCTTCGACACCTTCGACACCTTACCGCTTCGATGTGCTGGCTCAGTTAGCCAACATCCCAGCACGCATTACCTTGTATGAGCTCCTGAGGCTATCAAAGTCAACCAGAGAAGCTCTACAAGAAGCCCTGACAAACGCTGAGGCCTTTCTGACCCACGTACCGAGGGAGGAAGATGTAGAGGATTGCCTCCACACCTCCCCAAATGCTCCCTGCATCTCTTTCACAAAAGATGACATGCAGGTTAAAGGGAAGCATGACCGACCCCTATACTTCACGGGGTATATCGGGTCATCCGAGGTGAATCGCATTCAGGTAGACCCTGGGTCCGCACTAAGCATCATACCTCGCCGGGTCATGCAATTTCTGGGCATTCCTACCCATCGTCTGAGCCCTACCCAGACGACTATTTATGGGTTTAATGCCAACAGCTCCCGCCCGATGGGGAAGATCAAGCTCAAATGCCGGATCGGGAGCCTCAAATCAGAAGTAACGTGTTACGTCATTGACGCTGACACGTCTTACAACCTGTTGCTGGGACGACCATGGATTCACCAAAATTCCATCGTCCCCTCCACTCTCCATCAAGTCATGAAATACATTGACGAGAGCGGACAGGTCCGAACGTTGATTGCCGAAAGGCATCCGTTCAAAGGGGTCGAGAATTATTTCACGGATTCCCTCTTATATGAGGAGAATAATGAAACCCCGCAACCAGAGGAGCCAGACTCTGGTAACGAGGCTGACATCGAGCCCGAAAAAGAAGAGTGCATGTGGGAGCTAGAACCACTTGTAAAGAGCACTAATAAGCTCGATGTTGATACCACCGACGATGTAGGCGGTTGGTATATTAATGAAGATTTAGATTTCGCGTACTTTCCTGTGTGTGAGTCTGATTCAATACCGTCGGATACCAGTACCGGCGTAGACGAGGATGTATGGTCGGCAATGGGTGCTTTGACATCATTGCATGTACCAATAAAATCATCCTTCGGGACGTACCAGGATGATGGTGATGCACAAGAATCTGTATTCATGGTTCCAGTCAGACGAAAAGGCCAAAGACCAATACTTTTTGGGCGAGGCTCGTCTCAACCAACACCCCATGATGAATCAGAAGGCGAAGAAGAGCCCCCGCAGTTCAATCACTATGAACCAAAAGCGCTCAAGATGATGAAGCGTATGGGGTATGATCTAGCCAGCGGACCCGGGTTGAACTTCGGCAAAGGAAGGAGATCGTTGCTCCGATCTTTTGTGCCAAAAGGGAAAGCACCTGATTATTATCATCAGACCCGCAGGGGGTTGGGCTATATATCAACTCCGATCCCGTCAGCCCCTGATTCCGAGGAACCATCAGGCCATGATCACTCTTCAGACACGTCATCGTGGGAATCAGATGTCAGTATTGGCAACATCTTCAAAGGGCTTTCAGTAAACATGGCTTCAACAAACCATCTGGAAGACGAAGACGAAGAAATGATCCAGTCAGATACAGACCCCTGGATCAAACACCTGAATGCTCTCTGGGATATCCGCTTCGAACAGCGTGAGCCACCCACAGAAGACAAGGTTGTTTAGATCAACCTAGGAGATGATGCTAATCCTAAGCCCATCTTCATAAGTGACGGCCTGTCACCATCAGAGAAGAAGGATCTAATATCTCTTATACAAGAGTATATAGACGTCTTCGCCTGGAATTATGAGGACATGCCTGGACTCGATCCTCAAGTGGCTATGCACCGCCTCAACATCAGTCCGGATGTAAAGCCCGTCAAGCAACAGCAGCGACGGTTTCGTCCAGAAGTAATGGAAGCCATTCAATCAGAAGTCAAAAAGCTCATTGACTCTGGCTTCATCAGGGAGGAACAACATCCCGACTGGGTAGCTAACATTGTCCCCGTTGCTAAGAAGAACGGGAAGATCCGGATCTGCATCGACTTCCGCGATCTAAACGGGCCTGCCCCAAAGACGAGTTCCCGTTGCCAATCACAGATGTCATGATTGACAATACATGCGGGTTCGAGCGAATGTCCTTTATGGACGGATTCTCAGGTTACAATCAAATCAAGATGTACCCTGACGACGAAAAGCATACCTCCTTCAGGACACCTCTAGGAGTATACTGCTACACCGTCATGCCCTTCGGACTAAAGAATGCAGGGGCAACATACCAAAGGGCTATGAATGCCATTTTCCACCAGCAGATACGCAAAACGGTGGAGTGCTATGTCGATGACATCGCGGTGAAAAGCCGCACTAAAGGCGATCACATAGCGGACCTAAAAGCAGTCTTTGACATCATGCGGGCTCATCAATTGAAGATGAATCCCACCAAATCATTCCTGGGGGTAGCCAGCGGAAAATTCCTAGGGTTTGTTGTAACCTCTACCGGAATTCATTTGGATCCGGAGAAGGTTCGCGCCATTCAGGAAATGCAACCTCCAAGAAGCCTCAGGGAGCTCAGAGGATTGCAGGGACGACTGGCATACATCCGCAGATTTATTTCAAATCTCTCCGGAAGATGCCAACCCTTCGCTAAGCTGATGAAGAAGGGAGTCTCGTTCATATGGGACGACGCTTGCCAGCAAGCATTCGAGGAGATCAAACGATACCTCACCCAACCACCAGTACTTGCAGCCCCGGTATCCGGAAAACCCTTCCTGGTGTACGTCCGATCGATGGATCATTCTTTGGGAGCTCTACTAGCTCAGAATGATGACCAAGGACGAGAACAAGCAATCTACTACCTCAGTAGAACGATGATCGGGGCCGAACATCGATACAACCCGATCGAGAAGGAGTGTTTGGCCTTGGTGTTCGCTATTCAGAAAATGCGACATTATCTGGCAGGCCAAACTATAAATGTCATATCAAAAGTCAACCCCCTGAGGTTGCTTATGACAAAGCCTTCATCATTGAATGGCCGGCTGGCGAAATGGGCTATATTGCTCTCTCAATATGAGATGCACTTCCTGCCACAGAAGGCCATTAAAGGACAAGCGGTGGCGGACTTCTTAGCCGAACACCCAGATCCGAGGGCAGCCAAACTTTATGAGGATCT
This sequence comes from Agave tequilana, assembly GCA_038442645.1. Taxonomy (NCBI): domain Eukaryota; kingdom Viridiplantae; phylum Streptophyta; class Magnoliopsida; order Asparagales; family Asparagaceae; genus Agave; species Agave tequilana. Next base: position 19,420 of record JAVJIF010023751.1, read on the forward strand.
CCCAGATGAGGTCACTGAAGTATGCCTGACTCAGGCAACATTCGAAGGACAAGTATGGCAACTTTTCTTCGATGGTGCATCAAGGGCAAGCCCAAAGGGACACACAGTAGCGGGGGTAGGAGTAGTACTCGTCTCCCCACAAAACTACGTGATCCCCCGGGCTATCTCGTTAACCGAACCCTGTTCCAACAATGTGGCGGAATACAACGCTCTCCTGATTGGGATGCAATTCGCCGATGAGATTGGCGTTAAAAATCTCGAAGCGTACGGTGACTCCAAACTCATCGTCAGCCAAGTTCGCGGAGAGTATGAGGTCAGACATGAAGATCTAGTACCCTACTACGACGCGACAATCCACATGGCGGAGAAGTTTTCAAACTTCTACATCGACCATGTGCCGCGAAGCCAAAATGCGCATGCAGATGCCCTCGCATCTCTCGCAGCTTCCCTAGCTCTCCCAGCAGGAGCAATGGAGAAGGTATTCGTCTATAGCCACGACCTATACTGTCCAAAAATTTCCCCCGGAGACTACCCAGGGTCAACGGGAGATCGTCGCGGTAAAGAAACACTTGAAGTGTCAACCGCTCCAGAGCTTAAAGACTGGCGATTTCCCTATATTGATTATGTCTTATACGGCATCCTGCCTGAAGACACCAAAGAGGCGGCCGCCATTCGGAGGAAAGCCCCCAAATTTTACTATAATGCGATCACGCGAACACTGTACCGTCGATCGCATGACGGGATCCTGCTCCGGTGCCTCTCATCAAAAGAAGCCCGTGAAGTGTTGAAAGAAGCCCACGATGGTATTTGTGGAGCTCATCAACCTGGCCCGAAGCTGGCAAACCGACTCCAAAGATTGGGTTACTATTGGCCCAAGATGATTGTCGACGCCATCTCCCTCGCTAAGAGATGTCACGCCTGTCAAATACATGGCGATTTCATCCATCAAGCACCAGGGTATCTCCACTCTACGACCTCTACTTGGCCGTTCGAAATGTGGGGGATGGACGTGGTTGGCCCCATCAGCCCACCATCGTCGAAAGGACATCGGTTCATTCTAGCAATAACCGATTACTTCTCCAAGTGGGCCGAAGCTGTTCCTCTAAAAGAGGTAAAATCGTCTAACGTGATCAAGTTCGTGAAACATCACGTTATCTATCGCTTCGGTGTGCCTCGGCGGATCGTCCATGACAATGGACCCCAGTTCATCAGCCAGGCTTTCCAGAGATTCTGTGCTAAGTTCAGAATCCAGAGTGTGTCATCAACGGCATACTATCCTCCCGCCAACGGCCTCGCGGAAGCTTTCAATAAGACTATTGGCAAGCTTCTCAAGAAATTCGTCTCGAAAAGTCAACGAGACTGGGACGATAAGTTGGGTGAATGCTTATGGGCATATCGCACGACCGTGCGAACCCCAACTAAAGCCACGCCATTTTCCTTGGTGTACGGATGTGAAGCTGTCCTCCCACTGGAAATCCAAATTCCATCTCTACGCGTCGCCCTGACCGCCGAGATGACAACAGAGGAGAAGCATCGACAGCGACTCCAAGAACTGGAGGCCTTAGACGACAAGCGTCTGCAGGCCCAGCAGCAGATCGAGCTTTATCAAGCTCGCATCACCAGAGCCTTCAACAAGAAAGTCAAAACGCGAACTTTCAAGAAAGGCGACCTTGTCTTAGCCGTCCGGAGACCCATGGTCATGACGCACAAGACAAAGGGAAAATTCCAACCCAAATGGGAAGGACCATTTGTAGTAGAGTCGGTCTACTCGAATGGATCGTATCGTCTCATAACCTCTAATGGCGATACGCTCATGATGCCAATCAATGGCAAATTCCTGAAGAAATACTATCCCTAGATGGTGTTCTTCTGCCGATCAAGTTAATACCACACCTCTGATCAAACATCCAACGCCTTCGACGGCTAAGGATAGAGGAAAATGTTGGCATCTAAGCCCAACATAAGTCCTCGACAACTCATCATGCTGAGGGGAATAGCATGACTAGCCCAACTCAAACGGTAGTTGGTAAAGGCACCTCAAATCCGTTGACAACTGAGGGTTTGCTAAAAATCCTAAGTGGACCTGATTCCACTCTCTCCTCCAAAATCTCTTACCAATTCTCATCCATAGAATGGTAGGACCACAAAATGCAAACATTACTACGTTAAACACTATACCTCTGGTAATGAATACTCCTTGTCGAGTACAAGCCCCGCTTGTTACCTCTACATAGAGCAGCAAACTTCAAAATTGCCAAGTTAACACTATACCTCTGGCATTTCAAATTCCACTTGTCAATTCTCATCAATAGAATGACAGGTCCTCAAATTGCTCCTATCAAGAGCCAATTCTTGTCAAGTTAATATCACACCTCTGACAAACTACTGTTTAAGTTAACATTACACCTCTAAGCAGTATATCAGGTGCCCGTCAAGTTAATATTACACCTCTGACAGTCACCCTTTCTTCAGACTTCCATATCGAAGCTGAAATGGACGATGCCAAGTTAACACTACACTTCTAGCATCCGAGTCATTGCTAAGTTCAACAATACACCTATGGCTATGACCTTTCCTCGACTTCCTTAAGCCGAGACGAACGATGCCAAGTTAACACTACACTTCTAGCATCCGAGTCATTGCTAAGTTCAACAATACACCTATGGCTATGACCTTTCCTCGACTTCTTCAAGCCGAGACGACTAATGCCAAGTTCAACATTACACCTCTAGCATTACCCTCACTGTTAAGTTAAACATCACACCTATGACAGTGACACCCTCAGTTTTCCCTTATAAAACTGAGATGTCGATGAGTTAAGTTAATATCACACCTCTAACTCATGTCCTTGTCAAGTTAACATTACACTTCTGACAAGACTATTTCCAACCCGTTAAGTTAATATCACACCTCTAACGGTAAGGACTTCCCTAGATTCCCCCGCGAGTCTAGTTTCATTTGATATTCTCCCCAACAGAATATCGAATTCATTTTGGAGGCATTGTTGGTTAACATTACACCAATAAACAATGTTTCCATCAACATCCCCAGCTGATCTGAAATCAAGTTAAGCACAAATCCTTGATAAAAGTTCATCTTTCCTGGGGGTACGAACTCCACCTGTCACTTTCTTCCACAAAGTGGCAGGTCCACCAAAAATCACCTCTGTCAAGTTAAGCTTACACCTCTGACAGTGTCATGAAAGTTCTTGAAACAAGATCTTTCCTCATATCTTTTGACTTATTAAGATTATGATTATAATTTTGATAAAGATCAAAAGACTTCCTTGCTCCTACATGTCCAACCAAAGGCAAAGAGTTCGAGACAAAAGAAGTAAAAAGGAGGGTGTCACTTTTATTTATATCCAAAAATATGAAAGTGATACAAAAACGCTCTCTTATACAAATAAGATTGAGCGTTACAAAAAAAGAAAAAAAGAAGGGAGGAGAAGGCTAAAAATCTCGATCTGGTAGGGAACGGATGCGCTCCCTGAGACGATGCATCTCATGCTGACGTGCCTTCTCAGCCTCCATCATCGCCTGGACCCGCAGCTCCTCTTCAGATAGGCAGGGTTTTTCAGCCAGCTGGGCTCGCAAAGTCTCCAATCTGGAGAGATGAACAGACTGGCTCTCTTCAGCCCGTACCCTTGCAGCCTTCTGCTCCTCTAGCTTCTTCTGGAGGGCGACGAGCTTCTCTTCATTGACAGCTAGCATGGCTTTGGCCTTAGCAATGGCAGCCCGAGCGTTGGTAATAGCAAGCTCTGTGTTCTGCATGATAAGCTCAGTATCCCCTGAGTCTTCAATCAGCCTTTGGCATTCAGCCTGGGAACGCTCAAGGTTGCTGACCTCTTCGGCAATTTGTACTTCCACTTCCTGTCGCTCTTGCCTTTGGGCAGAAAGGAGGCTATCCAGGATGACTTGGGTTTCGTGGAGGGAGTCAGCTTCGTCTAAAGACTTCAGCTCTTTCAGGTCACTCTCCAACTGATCCACCACCCGCATACATGCCTGAGCAAGAGGAAGGCCCCGACTAGCTCGATGTTCTCGGCCACATTCCCGAGAAATCTCCGGGCAAAGTCAAAAGAACGACGCCCAGAAAGGATAAAGTCGATGCACGATCGCATCGCTTCAAAGAACTGCCGCACCGTACTGCGCGTCAGGAAGTCCATGCTGTCATCACCGGAACGCTCCCCGACCCCCTTTCTATCTCGGAAGAAGGGGTGTAGGCCGGCTCTTTTTGCGCAGAAGTCATGCTAACCGCCGATACGGCAAGAGCAGAACCAGCCACTGGTGCTTCCGGAGGTGCTATCCCTGCGGGAACTTCCGCGACCAATGATGGAGTGGCAAGCACGATTTCCTCAGAAACTTCATTTGAAACTTGAGCCGTGCAATCTCCTGGGAGTGGACCTGCCTCCACCCGAGCCTCCTCGACCTCAGTAGTGGCTTCCTCCTCTGGCAGAGTGGAAGGCTCCCCAGTCTCAGCAACTGCCCCCTCTGAGGGCATCTCAGCAGCGGAGGTCTCAATTCCCTGTGGTCGAGTCAACTCTCCCACCATCTCCTCAATATGCGAGGAGGTTGTAGCCTCGGCATCTCCAGCTGACCCTGCAATATAAAATGAAGAATGTCAAGACATCTTCTTCAACATGTAAAGAAAAGTTGGACAGGAGGTGGAAAGGGTACCTTCAACAGGAATAGCCGCCACTGGTGGTGCAGATGATGACTCGCCCACATACATTTCCTCCTCTGAGATATGGAAGAACTTGCTTTGATCAGGAGGAGCGGGTTCATCACCATAGTCGACCTCGTCCTCAAACATGCTTGCCCCTGAGAACGAAGAAGACGACAGATCAGTGCGAGGAGAATCCACAATCGGAGCCTTGCCTCCAATCACTCCAGTAGTAGGACTAGGGTCAACGGCTCTAGGACTGGGGATGAAGACGCTCGGAGATCCCAACTGCTGTGCCTCATCTCTCCTTTCATGAGCAGAAGGTGATTTGAGCTGAGCTGCAACTCCCGGAATCTCAACATCTGCATTACCCATTACTTCAATCTCTGGAGATGCGACATCAGCAGCAACAGCGGATTCCTCGATGAACTCCCCTTCCTCCACAGCCTCGCGGTGCTCGTGGTGCGGCCTAGGAGCACGAACTGGAAGAGGAAAATCTTCCTCTTCCGGAGATTCGCCAACTCTGGCAACGACATCTTCAGGAGGAGCCTCAACTCCAGCAGAGATGGCTCCAGATTGAGAGACTTCAGCCGCCGAGTCCCTCTTAACCTTCTTCGGGGCAGGCTCAACAACAGAAGTAGAGCGATGAGGACGCTTACTCACCAACTGCCTAGACCTCTTCGTCTGCGGCTCCTCCCTCGTCGCTGATGGCTCCGCCCTCGTTACTGACGGCTCATTCTTCGCTCGTGGCTCTGCCCTTGGCGGTCGTGGCTCTGTAGCTCGTGGCTCCCTCCTCGTCCTTCTCCCGACCTCCTTACGGGCTTTCCGGTACTGCTCTACGAGTCTCGTTGGTTTACCAGACTCTGTCCTTGCCTCGAGGCTTGCATTGATGCTCTCGATACATGAAGATGCCGGAAGAAAGTCTGGTGTCTGGACGGCTTGGGAGTACCAAGTACAATAGCTTAGACTCATCTGGCACTTGGGCGCTTCGAGAGGTAGACGGAAGGTTGTTCCTGTCCCTCCAGCCACACTATAGTACCAGGCCCGAGCACCCTCGAACAAGTTCCCTTCGAAGGCGAGATAAGCATTTGGATTCCCGATATAGAGCTGGTCATAGCCGAACTGTCGAGCGAAGCGATTCGGCATGTATGGCTCAATGGTGCATGACGTCCCTTGTCGAAAAAGCATATACCCGGGCCGAATATTGAGCAACCACCAGAAGGCTCCCTGGGATAACCTCGTGAAATCATCAGGGCCTGCGGAATCGACAAGTAGATCGCCGTAGGATGCACCAGGGATCTGGAGGAGGCAACGATTGAGCTGATAGTTTGCCGGGGCTGAAAGACGCTTCCGGATGTAATATATATAAGGATCTTCCCACCTTGAACCCTCCAATCGCTGTATGAAGGGGACGGAGTCCTCCTTCCAACGCACCGCCGTCATCAAAGAGGGGCAGTGCATCACATACCAGGCCATAAGGTATGTGTAAGGCAGCTCGACCCGAGGATTGGGATGCTTCACCACTGGATTCCCCTCTGCGTCCGTGAGCGGCTTTCCCTCGGAATCCACAGTTTTTGGCGGCTCACAAAAGCTTTTAGCCAGCGCCCGCAGCCCGCTCTGAATACCAGCCACCACGGTCGGGAGAAGAGTTATAGGGTTGCCATGGGCCAGAAGCACCGCCGGGTACACCACGTCGGCAACTATAACTTCATGTGGCAGCGTGGGCACCACACAACGCTTTAGCCACAGCATCAGAAAACCCGCCAGCAGCGCCCGATCGGAGATAGGAGTCCGGGCTTGGTGGTGGAAGCTTTCAAAAACCAAGTCGGGGTCGAAACCATCTTCGTTCGATTCTGTGGTGTAGAACTTCTCGGGAGCCTGGTCAATCCGGTCTTCGATCTCCCTATCAGAGCTGGGAGCCAATCGGGTGATCAAGTGGTCTTTGGTGTTCACATTGTTGAACAAATAACTGGCCCAAGACAGATACGTGACCCCCTGCGACCGCCATTTGGTGATCTGACCGCAGATATGGAAGTGACAGAGCACTTCCCAGTAGGTCTCGTATATGAGGGGAAACTCCTCCTTCACGTGGCGAAGCTCCACAGCGGTCGGGACATATTCTTCATAGGGCATGTCCCCTGTTACCAGTCCTGAGACCTCGTGCAGCTCGTGTAAGGCAAGGCCCATCTCCCCGACTGGAGTAAAGAACGTCCCCGTCAAGGGATTGTAACGTTCTAGGATCCCAAAGAAGTTTTGAGAACTTTGAGGGATCCCCCACTGTACGGCCCTGACCGCCGAGTACAGTCCTACACGCTTCAGCAAATCCCCGAGCTCGGTAAGGACAAAGCCAACCATCCTGCCCCACCAGTAATTCGCTGGGGAATGGATCCACCCATATGCACGGAACGCAACTGGATAGTCACCCTCCGCTGCCATGAACATGTTGAGGAAGGTGGTGCCAATGTGCGGTATCTCTCCAGACGGGATCTCCCTCTTGCGCGATCCAGGGAAAAGGCCGATAACCGACCCGTCATGGCCGTCATGACGGTGCACTTGGTAGTGGGAGCCCAGATCGCCAAGAGTAACCTCAGGAGCATATCGAGCGAGGTCAAACTCCATCTTCCGCGGGACGGACATATGCTGGTAATAGAACATAGGGTACATCCTATCCATGGCCGGGAGAAAGAACCTTCTGCCCCCTATTTGACGGAGCCATGTGTAAGTCCCTTCGTGCACGCGATGGCCGCCATCGTGGATATGATCCCCGAAGAAGAAGGCGGGCTTCTCCAGCTGAATGCCATCATCCGTGATGAATGCTGCATCGGTCATAAGCACTCGAAGAGTCCTCATATCGACGTTCGAGAGCTTCTTCTCACGAGCCGGCGACTGGTCGGCAGTCACAGGGGCAGTCCTTTGCAGCACAAAGGTTAGGTTCCGGTCAGCACCACCTACATGCCCAAAATGGCGTATCTTGGGGAGTGAAGTAGCAGGTTGCGGCGCTGCAAAAGATAAAAAACACTTAAGTCAGATGCTTTACCAAAAGCAAAGAGAAATACTAAGTGTTTATAATTTAAACGCAGAAGAGATACTGGACGCAGGAATTATCAAATCCGCGTCCAGACCTGCAACTCTGCGTCAGGAAGCACAGAACGCAAGGATCAAATCCGCGTTCTGCAAACCAATACTTATGAAATTCCAAAGTACTTGGACTCAGACGCCAGATTCATCAAATTGGCGCCTGATGACACAGAACGCGAAGATCAATTCCGCGTTCTACAAACCAATACTTATGAAATTCCAAAGTACTTGGACTCAGACGCCAGATTCATCAAATTGGCGCCTGATGACACAGAACGCGAAGATCAAATCCGCGTTCTGCAAGCCAAGACTTGACTCTGCCCGGACTCAGACGCCAGATTCATCAAATTGGCGCCTGATGACACAGAACGCGAAAATCAAATCTGCGTTCTGTAAGCTGCGTCCAGAGACCTTCACAGTTAGAAATATTCTAAGTGAAGGACCCGAAGTGCAGAGTCCTTGGGCGTCAGATTGTCTAATCCGCGCCCCGGTTATCATCCCAAAGACTGCGTCTGGGGAATCAAACACATTCTCTGTGTTAAAGTTCTTAAAGGTGAAGTTCTGCCTAGACGGCATACTACCTTGGAGACCTTGGAGGACGAAGTCCTGCGCAGAGGAAGAGCTGCCCCTCCGGGCCTCGGTGGTGGTCGCCTTTGAGGAAGAAGCGGTCGGCTTAATCTTTGGTGCCATGGCGAATTTGATCCGAGGTTAAACAGAGGAACAGGGAGGAGAATATGTTTTTCTAAAGTTCTTAGCAAGCGCGAGAAGAAGAAGAGTCTCTCCAAACTGCTGCCTTTTATAGGCACAGGGATTCGCAGAGATACGCGGCGCGTGACCCAAGGGACGCTGCAGCGAATCGTCGCTTGACGCGTGTAACAAAATCATTTCCGGTGGCAAAGATCATGCGTTGCAACCTCGCCACGAGTTAAAAATTGACACGTGGAGCAGTTCATTTAATGAACCGCGAGATCCGCGCGCCAAAAGGCGAAATTTCGCCGTTTCCCCAGGCCAGCTGGCGGCGTAATCATGACAACATAGAGTCCGCGCCCAGAAAACGCACCGGACATGCCCCGTCAGCATTTCCAAGAGTGCGTTCGGAAGATCGCGTCTCCTCTAAGGAGTTCGCGTCTGGCCAAACATCGCGTCTATTTTATGGAAGCTGCGTCTTCAAAGCAGCCTCTGCTTTTCAAAAAGGAGCCTGCGTCCAGTCTTATGCGTCTGCAAGACAGTTCAACAGTACACTGGCGCCAACAGACAACCAACTACTCCCAGCCAAAAACGCACCCGTGACAGACTAAAAGCAATTGGGGAGGTCTAGGCTGTGTATCTAGACACTCAACACGATCGACTCTGATGGCTTCTAAGAGTTCAACAGTACACTCACGAAGACCAAATTCGGATAAGGTCAAACCCGAAGCATCAACAGTCCAGTCACAAAGGCGAACGCGGTTTAAGTCCAAAGTATTCCGAAATCCGTCCCATTCAACTGCGGAATATCGGAAACTTTGGAGGGGGTTCTGTAGGCTGTCTAAAAATGACTAACCAGGCAAGCCATCAAAGAAGCAGTCTTAAACATTAGACGCAAGGGACTGAAGCCCGCGTCTCAGCATCAAGGCGCGTTGGCCCGAAGCCCGCGTCTCAACTTCAAGGCGCGTTTGGTTCAAAGCCCGCGTCTCTACATCAAGGCGCGTCGGCCCGAAGCCCGCGTCTCAACTTCAAGGCGCGTTCGGTTCAAAACCCGCGTCTCAGCATCAAGGCGCGTCGGCCTGAAGCCCGCGTCTCAGCATCAAGGCGCGTCGGCCCGAAGCCCGCGTCTCAACTTCAAGGCGCGTTTGGTTCAAAGCCCGCGTCTCTACATCAAGGCGCGTCGGCCCGAAGCCCGCGTCTCAACTTCAAGGCGCGTTCGGTTCAAAACCCGCGTCTCAGCATCAAGGCGCGTCGGCCTGAAGCCCGCGTCTCAGCATCAAGGCGCGTCGGTTCAAAGCCCGCGTCTCAGTTGCAACCGCCCCAGATCGTGGAGGTCAGTTACCGCGCGTATAGCGGGTAACGGCCCCTCATTCAGGCGCATTTTTAGGGGGCACGATCACCCCTTAAGACCCCTATAAATAGCCCTGTTGGCTATGAAGGAAGGGTCGATTGATTGAATCAAAAGGGAGAGGGGTCGGGCATTCTTGAATCCAGAATCAGAGAAGGGTCGGGCGAGCAAATTAAATCCAAAGGTCGGAGATTTTGAGAGAAGCACGACGCCAACAAGAGAGAAGACTCTTCAGCAGGCTTACTGAGTACTAACCGCTCTTCGCTTACCTCCTCTTTGAGAGTTTGGTAGACGGAGCTGAGTTACTCCCCTACTGGCCGAAGAGAAGACCCCCGACGGTCCAGGACGGTCATCTGGTCAACGGAGAACAAGATTCACTCTCCATCGCCACACGAAGAACCCAGCCTTAAACAAAGGGAAGATTCAAGCATCCTCCCTCCCTTGTAGTCGGAATATTGTTTTGTTGTAATCTTTCAACTGATTCAAGGAAATTTTACGGCAAATCTCTTTCCGTACCGAACACCCGTTGCTAGGAAGCGAGCCTACAGCATCAGAGGACATGCTTTCATCAAGCATGTCTCCGTCAAGTGGCAGAGGAATAATGTCTTCTTCACTAACGCACATGAAAAATTCATTATCATCATGAATAGGAGGATCAGTTAATACATTATTTGATGTAGTGAGATAGTCAAAAGGAGTGAAGTCCAGACTGGTATCAGATTCACTAGAATATCCTAAAGACAAAGGACCGGTGGGGGATTGATTGAAGTTGAATTCTGAGTGTTCAGAGGAAGAAGATGGGGAAGACATGATTCAAGAATGAATTTTTTTTTTGAAAGTTTTTGAAATCAAATTGAAAAGGAAGAGCAAAATATAGTTTTTTAGGTATGAGGTAATATATTAGTTACAAGCATTATATAAAGGTCAATATTGTGGAAGAACATGAATAGTAATAATAATTGTTACAGGTGAGGGTTGAGTATGGTAGGAAGTGGTAAAAAAAACTAAATATTTAATTGAAGATTTATTGCTGGAGAATCCGAAGTACAAATTAACTTTTTATAGAATTGTTTGGCTATATCTTTAGATTACGTATGGTGCACATCTTTCCTTTCTCGAGATTAACATTAGTGCATCTCTTTTTTTCTAGACTGGTGTTGTATCACGGTAGATATAATATTAATTACTTCTTTTACATAAGGAATGAGAAAGAAGATTGCGAATTTGGTCGCAGTACCGAAGGAGGTCGCATTGCTATGCGATAGCATTTTTTGTCTTGTATTCTTTATTCTGTATTAAGTCTGCGACCATGGAATGTTTTTTTACTTTTGAATGCTAGAAGTCGCAGTCGTCATTTAAAAGGGGTATTTTTGTCATTTTGATTCACGATTGTTTAGGCGGGATTTTTTGATTTTTTGTGGCGCCCACACTCTGCGACCGATGTGTGGCCTATATTCAGCCACGTCCCGCAGGCTGAGAAACTCTCTCAGCCCGCAGGCTGAGGTACAGTAAGCCCTATATATATATATATATATATATATAATATATAATATTATATATTATATATATATATATATATATATATATATATATAGAGAGAGAGAGAGAGAGAGAGACTTATGTCCTTCCAAAAGGATTTGAGCCCGGATCCTTCCTACTCAAATTCAACTATCCGACATTCGAATATAAGATCTACCATGTTGAAGTTGATCTATATTATTTCTAGTGTTTTAAACCAAAACTCAAGTATTTTTAATATTTTTTTGCTCATATATCAAGTAACGCAAAATGAACGACCGGTAGTGAGTTGGTTAGATTTATGTCTTTAGACATAGAAATTCTCGATCCGACCATTTCATTATGATCTAAACATTTAAAAACTCTCACAAACTAATTTTTGTTAAGTTTCAAATGTTCTACATCGTTAAACTAACCAACTCACTATTTAGGCCATCCGTTTTTCCCCTGCTTAGTGGATGAACGAAAAGTATTCAAAACACTTGATTTTAATTTATAAATATTTAAAATAATATAGATCAATTTCAACGGAGTGGATCTTGTATTCGAATGTCGAAGAGTTGTATTTGAGTGGGAAGGATTCAGGCTCAAATCCTTTTGAAAAGACACACGTCACTCTCTCTCTGTGACTATATATATATACACTAGTATGAATATGCAATCTAATATCAAATTAATTTCTTATCTTAGTTCTTCTTAACTTACACAATTTTCTTAAATAGATTTTTGCAATCTTTGCCCATCACTTTACCTGCAATTGATTCGACTTGATAAATTGAGTGACTTGAGCTAGATGTTTACCATCACCTCCTTATTTGATTTTTGCAATTTTAAGCTCTAATCCATCCATCCTCCATCTAAGTGCTTTGACTTAAATCAAAATACAAGAAAGTTAGAATAGGAGTTGTAAATGTATAAGTAGCTTAACGAGCGGTCATCATTAAACTAAAAGTACAATAAAGCTAATAGAAGTCCCAATAGATATTTGAAAGTTTAGCTTCTTAGTTTCTTGATGTTTCATTTCTTAAAACTCCAGGAAAAAAAAAAAGAAAAGAAAAAAAATCAGTCCTTAATATTCATATTATTATGAACAATGTTTATGTGTCTACGGTGAGATGTTTCTCTCCGGTTACATTCCTATGGTTGTTGTCATCGATTGATTTCATCTTCGATTAATTGTTTTCTTTTTTGGTTTTTTAATTAGGATGGACAACTCTACAAGGAGCACTTGCAATATCATTGTATATTGAGAGCTACAACAAGAAGCTGATCAAGTACTCTTATCATTAAATGTTGTAAACCACTTTGATCAGAGTAGTCATGGTTCGCTAGTTGAGATGAATAAAAACAGTGTTGCAGATGTAGCATACGTTGCTGTTTGATTTTTTTTTTTTTTTTTTTTTTTTTGTTTTTTCCCCCTTTCAAATAGGGCCATATTGGTTGTCTGAGTTGAGAAATAAGGAATTTCAAGTGAATTTTAAGCTGAATTTAGGTATGATCTGTTGCTAGAAACGCACGGGTGATAGTTGGAATGTGTTCTTCTTTCATTGGAGATGAACGCAGTATATTCACATATTCAATTTCATTTTCAAATGAATGTGATATTGAAGTCGAAAGTTGGCCTAATTCAATAACTAAAAGTGACTAAAAAGAATAGAAACTCTTTAATCCTACAAGTAACGTGGAAAGTTGAGTGGTTTAAATATGAAAAAGTTGGGAACTAAGAGCGTGCCCTTAAGGCACTTGGAGTTTTCGCGCGCGTTTGGGAGGGAAATCATGCACAAGCGCGCGCCACTGTAGTACCCGATTCGTGCGTGCTGATCAATTTTTGGTTCAACTGTACGGTTTATTTGGTAGTGCTATCCAAATACCGTGAAGGAGTGTTGTATCATGGGGGGACCAGCGTCCAGTAACCTATTAGCACCGTAGCGGTTGCTAGGTTATGCTAGAATATTTATCTATATAAATATTACTGTAGATATATTGTGCATATAGAGACTGATTAATACCAGTCTAATTGGTATTTAACTAAGAAAAGAAATTGAAAGTTGGTTTTATAATTAAGGTACGTTCTAACAAATGAAAAACCTCCCACCTAATTTTCACGCGCCTGACCAATTAGATCTGTTCATCTTAAATTACATTGTCATGACCAACATTCTTCAAGTGCAATTTGTAAGTAGGAAATCATTTTGCTTAAATGGGTAGTTATAAAAAAATTTGCTTAAGTAAGTTTTCAAGTGTTTGATTGACAATGTGAGAGTGTAATAGAGAAAGTATATTATCACAACTGTAAAATAAAATGAGAAGTCAATTTCCATTGTTTGATATTTGCTTGCAAAGTTTGCTAAACATGACATAAGCAAAAAATTTTAAGTAATTAAATTTATAACAGAACTCTTAATTAATATGTAAATAAAAAATATAATTTAATAATAAAAAACATTAGTCGAATAATAAGAAAACATTAGTCTAATAATAAAAAATGATCTAATTAAAAACATTAATTTATTAATAAAAATATATATCTAATAATAAAAAAAATATTATTTTAATAAAAAAAATTTAATCGAACATTAACCTAATAATAAAAAACATTACAAATGAGTCTAATGAAAGAGAGCGCGCAAGTGGATCACAAAATTAATATTTTGACTTTACAAGTAATCTTTGCAATCTCAAATTCAACCAAATATTTGCAAAAAAAAATTTCTGTAAGCAGGCTTTGCAAACCTTAAGGGTATGAATGTATCAACAACCGTCGCGTGTTGATTTATGTTCGTCCTCGTACTGAGCTTATATGTGGAAGTCAAGTCTCCCGTGTACTTCTGACGCTATGAGTAACAAATAAAAGAACAGTGTTTTTTCTGAAAAATAGCCCAAAATTTGTACATAATTTCGGCATAACTTTGGATTAAAATTTGATACAATAATTGGAGACAATCTCAATACATTTCATTCAGTTTATCAAACAAAAAACTGATCCTCTAAAATTCTTACAGCTCGTTAATGAGATTGTGCAAGTCGAAACTAAAAGCATCCAACTTATTTTCTTATCACTAAAAGAGCTACAAGAGAAGCATCCTGTTTTATTCATTTATTTATTTTACTTCCAGGTCAAATACTGCATGACTCCTACTAGAGGAGAGCATTGTTAACAATCAGGTTGCTGAAAACAAACAATTGTGAAGCTAATGAAGATACAGAGTTAAACAGAAAGAATACAGCAGTTTGGAATTTGCTAAAACCAAACAATTCCCTATCCTCTCTCTTTACTCAGAAGAAACATCATATTTGATGCAGCAACTTCATTTCTCAGTTGCAAGCCATAATAAACATACCACCAAACCTTGAAGGACCATTAAACAACTTTTTTAGAGCTCCTGCATGCTAAAGCCCTATAAAGAACCATTCCTATCTGTTTGCATCTCCAGTTGAGACTTTTGCTAGATTATTCACAAGCTGACTTGAACAAGACCAAAAAAAAAATACATATCCCAGAAACTATACATGAAACGGAAAAAAATCACGGCGACACGAAAAACACAGCTCCCATTGTGGAACCACCACCTAATCAAGAATCACTACACATTCTGCAAAACATCTTCTACAAAATATTCGGTACCTGTGAAGCGAGTTTCAGCTGCAGCTCCTTCACCTTTGCGCTAAGCTCTACCTTCTGTTCCTTGTAGCTCTGAAGCAAGAACTCCTTTCCTTCTATTACCTCCTTGAGCTCCCCAACTTCTCTCTTCAACATCCCAACCTTGTCCACGTCTCCTCCTCTCCCCTTCTCGACACCAACACAGTGCAGCTCGACATCATCCATACTGTCAGGGTATCGATTCGATCCCCCATTCATAGCTCCACCGTTCATCGTTTCTGGTCGCCAGTTTCTGGCGGCCGTCCCAGACCTTCCTTCAGGGGAGACAGCTTCGGCCACACAATGATCAGCAATCGCCTTCCTCAGCCGTTGGATCTCTCTCTCTGAATCAAACAAGTCCTGGTGGGTGGAATCCAACTGAGCTTGGAGATGGGCCGAGTGGGTCATTTGAGCACTTAAAGAATTCTGTAGATCCATGATCTGTGCCTGCATCTCCATTATCATTTCATCCCGTCTCTTAAGCTGCTGCCTGAGCTTTTGTATTACCTCTCGCTTGCTATAGATATCAGATCCCGATTCTGAGAAAGAGGGAGAGTCTGAACTATTTGAGCGATGGAATGGCTTTCGAGGCAGTTCAAGGCGATCTGGTGATGATGCCCACAGCACACCGCTGCCATCTTTATTTGATTCTGCTGCTAGGATCTTTACCAGTGGAAGGGAATGATCTCCATCTTTTGACATCGGGCTGGGGGGTGCATGCTTGGTGTTCACTTCACCATTTAAGTTACCTGTACCACAAAAGATTGGCTCTAAGTCACATAAGAATTTTATATATATACAGGGTGGAGGTCAAAGGGACATTGAAGTATCAACCATTTTTTTTGTGCGTTCTTGCTTTATTCTTTTTTTGCAGCCTAATATTGAAGCTTTTAAATTGCAATATATTGCAGAAACAAAGGTAAAATTAATCAATTTGACTATTGTGAGTATACATTCAGAGGGGTGATATATTACAATAATCAAGCATAATATAAGCAAAACAAATTTGGTCGAAACAATGCTCAAGAACATACTATCCTAGCAAACATAGTGAATATACAAATTGAATACAAGAATCCTCATCCATTAGCCAGAGACACATACACACTGCTCTCAAAAAATCAAGACAACTCAAATTACAGATCAAGGTATCCAAGCCAGCCATTATAAAAATGTGAATTAGGAGCATTTATGAAAATATTGACTAACAGCTGCTCTGAAGAATTATTTACTACTAGAGAAACTATTAGTTAAACTCAAAGTTAGAATGAAAGGTTTGTCTCAAAAAAGTTGAGTGAAAGGATAATTTAACTAGAGCTTGAAGTTTTATTTATTTATTTATTTTATTGTCAATTCTGTGTCTACTTCAACGACTAATGATTGAATATTTCACTATGGCTACTTGAATCAGCTCTCATGCCCTGTCAGAATAAGTTGCCTGAATTTTCTCCAGGTGCTGCTCTGAAGGATTATTTACTACTAGAGAAACCATTAGTTAAAATCAAACTTAGAATGAAAGGTTTACTAGAGTTTGAAGTTCTATTTATTTATTTTATTGTCAATTCTGTGTCTACTTCAACGACTAATGATTGAATTCTTCACTATGGCTACTATGAATCAGCTCTCATGCCCTGTCAAAATAAGTTGCCCTGAATTTTCTCCAGGCTTGCATGAGGATTTATTTAAGTAGAGTTTGAATCAAATAGATATTAAGGATGCATACAGATGATTGAATCAACAGAGATTAGAGACGTATACAAATGAATCAACAGAGATTAGTGAAGTATACTAATGACAGAAAGTATCACAAAATTAATTGCTGAAAGTCATATAACAACCTACATATGACCAATTGCAGTAAAAGTCTTCAGGCTTGCTTGAGGATTTAAGTATAGCTTGAGTCAACAGAGATTAGGATGTACATGAATGCTTGACAGAGATTAGTAATATATAAGAATGGCAGAATTATCACAGAATTAACTACTGAAAGTCATATACAAGCTATAGCACAACGCAGTAGTACAAAGATGATCACGACTAATTGAACTCAAGTTTTCTTTTTCCTGCCAATATCTCAAAAATTAAGAGGATTTTATAGGCAGTAGATGTAATAATCTTAAGCAAAACATAATAGCCCACCAGCATCAATTTCAGAAAAGGTAATGACAGGTAATTAAGGGAGTTCATATGGTGTGTGATGATAGGGGGAAATCATCATCATCGCATGAGCCTTTAATCATGGAAATGTTGTCAGCTATAGCGCATTACAAATACTCATATTTGTTATTTGGAATCATTCATCAATTTATCAAGATGATGGAATAGAGGAAGTTGTGATTCATAGAATCAAAGACAGATGGTTAAATTGAAAAAGTGCCTTTGGTGTTTTATGTGATTGTAGGCATACTCAAGAAATCAGAGGGAACTCGTAGAAAGTCTAGAATACCTGGTATTCTCAATCGTTGAAGTAACATGTCCAAGTCCAGAAAATGAGTGTAGCAAAAATTGAAAATGGTAAGATGGATGAATGACAATACACTAAGAGAGAGGATAAAAAATGAGTTCATTCGCAAAAAAGTGGTCTATTGAGGATAAAATATGGGGGAATAGATAGAAATGGTTTAGACATGCAACACAGGCGAATTAGGAAAACTGATAGAATGATAGTTAATGCGGCAATGAGAACTAAGGAGGCCAAAACAAACTTCGATGGATGCAGTGAAGAAAGATATGTTAACGGCATATGGTTCATGTTAGCAAGGAGATGACAGTTTGACACATCCGAATGGAAGAAAGGATTCATAGAGTTGACAAAAAAAAATTGGCCGAAAGGATTTGTTGTTATTGTTGTTGTTAGAATATAAATATATTACCATCAACCCTCACTGCAAATTTGGAGTTTTTAGTGGTGGCAAATACTTTAATATGGTAACAGAGCAACCTAGGTTTAATTCTCACCGAGCACACAGTTAAAAAAACAAATTTACAAAAAACAAAATAAAAATATTGTTGGGCAAAAGCTCATGTTTTGACCCCTAAAAAGGGCTTTTGACCTGCAGAGACATGTTAAAATATAAATATATTACCCTTAGCCCTCACCACAACTTTAGAGTTCTGTTATAGTACAAGGGTCCTTAATAGTTGTATAGTGCACTACTAAAAGTCAAGAAAATCCACAACTGAATTGCTCAAGTTTCCATAGGGACACGTTAACTTGATGACAACTATATGAGCTTGTGCCCCTAATGATGACTATGAGAGCAAGAGCTTGACATTCCATATGACCTTGCAGGTCGAGTTTTTTTAGCAATGCAACCCAACCCCTAGACAAGAAATTTAGAATATGAGATAAGATGCTAAGAGTGTTACTATATGGAACCACATTCTCTCTCAAGTATGATTCAGCCAAAGACCTAAATGAAGTCAACATCCCAAGGAGAAGGGAAATAACCCCAAAGGATAAAAACGATAGTGGTAAAAAGATTCAAGCAAACATAATTGGAATATGAAAATAATTAATAATGAAGATAGATTGTTCCCTAAGGGCCAGATATAAACCCTAAAAACCTTACTACAAATTGTTTGTGTGCTTTTTTGAAATGTGGTTCATGTTATTTGTAAACCATCATCATCTTTATGAGTATGTCCCAGTGTCTGAAAGCCCTACGAAAGAATTGATATAGTTTTTACTACCGGCTTTCAATCTAATCAAGCACATATTGACTGAATCCCTGGCGTATGCCACTAAAAGCAAGAGCCGGCCTTCCGTGAAACCTTGATGCCCAAGTGGAATAAAATAACCTACATTCTTAGTCATACAGTTTTAAGCTCATGTAATTGAGAAGCACCCTCCAGTTAACTTCTACGAGAAAAATATCTAGACAAAGAGTTAAAGTAAATAACCAAGATATGGAAATGATAATTTCAATAGTTTAGAGATGATTTGGGTGAACATCAAATGAAGAAAAAGGGGAATGTTCTGGATAACCAATTAAGACAGGAAAGTATTAGTGCTCTCAAAGTTTAGTTAGTAATTAGAGATACAACTAAGCAATGTGCTCAGTCCATGGTTTGGGATCTTGGTATTGGTGTATCAGTATTGCCTAGGATTTTGGTATCGGCAATATCGACCGTTTATCAGCCATTTCATCTCGTCGTATCAGCGATATCAGGTATCACTTGGTTATATCGAGTCATATCAGCAATATCGGTATCGGGGCAAAATATCAGTATCAGGCAATATTTCGAACATGGTTCATTCTATAGATGGATGAGAAGGGACTAGATAGATCAAAATAAGCCAAGAATGTAAATTGGCACGCAAACTTAAAGCAATTATGTGATGTAGACTTCAGTAATTACGTACATTGAGATAGATGTGTTGTAAACTAGGGGACTGAAGTCAAAACTTTCTACATACGAAGAGAAGCTAGGAATCTCACTGAAGAAGATAAAGTGAAACAAAACTCGCCAAGACTTTGAACACAAGCACCAAAAGCCAAATAAACCTAAATTTGGTAAAGGACTTGAACTCACGCTGGAATAGAACAGATGAAAAATTAAAAGAATAAATTTAACTTCCAGCATAATGATATTTGGACCCAAATAAGAACCATTTACAGAGTAGGGGACTGAAGTCTAAACTTTCTACATGTGAAGAGAAGCTAGGAGTCTCACTGAAGAAGATAAAGTGAAACAAAACTCGCCAAGACTTTAGACTTTCTACATATGAAGAGAAGCTAGGAGTCTCACTGAAATAGATAAAGTGAAACAAAACTCGCCAAGACTTTGAACACAAGCACCAAGCCAAATAAACCTAAATTTGGGAAAGGACTTGAACTCACGCTAGAATAGAACAGATGAAAAATTAAAAGAATACATTTAATTACCAGCATAATGACATTTGGACCAAAATAAGAACCATATACATAGTAGGGCTCATATGGCCAATGCCAACTTGATGGAATATACTAGGTTCTGTTGTTTATATCTTAGATCACTAATCCAAATTCATGTAAACGCTTTGCAGGGGGTCACCCACCTGAGTGCTACCACTATCCAAGTACAATTAACTACAGAGTGTTTACCATGCTGCTTTCTTAAAAATGCTGGCCACGATTAATTCTTGGGTTCATGTAATTGTTTTGTACTAGGCTAAGCAAGACTTTCCCAGGAGGTCACTATCCCATTCGACCTCGTTAACTCTAGAGTTTTGACAATCGTTCCTCTTAAGAATAAACTAGTTACCATTTAAGCATGCTTAAATATAAAGTTTTGACCATGGTTCCTCTCAAAGAACGCTACATGCAGCCAGCTGAATATGAATACAACCCGAAATAGGTATGAAGGCTCAGCAAATATTCAAAATCCAAGATACATATGTATATTTGTATGCATCTAACATGAATTAGTAACACTAAAATGCTTAAACAAATCAAATAGGGTATAAATTTAATATAATAGAATAAATTTCTAAGCTATAGTAATAAGTAGTTACCTGGGTAATCATTACTCTATTATCTTTTACAAGAAAGTGGATAAATTTATAGAAACGTACCCATAGAGAATCAAAGCGGAATGGTTAAGTGGAGAACTGATTCTACTAAGAACTATATGATCAGCCATGAATGTGTGGCAGAATGTTAGGGAATTAATTAAAAGCCAAAAAGAAAAAAAGAAACATGTTCAAAAAGTAAGTATGGCTGAATGAGGATGCTGAGATGGATGAGAAGAAAATGCTCACAAATAGGATAAGCAATGAGTGCATCCTAAATAAGTTAAAGCCAACTCCAATTAAGAAGAATATGAAGGAGAGCAGGTAAAGATGGTTGACCCACTGTGCAATATGAGTGATATAAATGTAATGGATGGAGTGAGGACCGAGCATGGACCTAAACGAACGGCGTTTAAGGCAGTTGGAAAGCATATAATGCCCGTTAATTTAACAAAACTTTGAGAAAAAGGAATTCATCTACCCGACCCAAAGGCTTTGTTCTTGTTGTTGTTGTATCTACCAATCAAATTGAATGTGATCCCATTGTTCATGCATGTCACTTTTAACTATTACGTATCCAATATGTCCAGAATATGTTATAAATTTTAGAATACATCAAAAGCATACTTGATATATTTCCACGAGGTATCGGAGAATCAGTCTGTATCTTCTGTACATAGCATCAGTGATACAATTCAGGTTGCAGTGAGAGAGCGGCGGGCGCAGGATTAACACTTCGTTGAACACTGAGATAAAACAACGAGGTCATCCTTACCCTTCTTCCTCATACTAACACTAGAAGATGTTCTTATGGTTGTGATCAACACAGTATTTAACCAGCGGTTTCAAATTTAGAAAGTTATGCAGAAAATTTTGGTGTTTTAGGAGTCGGGAGATGAAAAGTTGACAAAAAAAAGTCGCTTTACAGAATGCTGGTTACTTCTTGAATGAATAAGGTGGATAACGTCTATCCACTCCCCCTAAATCGGGGAAGAAATTCCTCTCATTAAGTTGGTTGGAACAATGCCCAGGCAGGTGACATACCTTATCACATGCAAATGACTTTACCAACTATACTCAAGTTCTTTTATAACAATTTCTGTTTTTTAACAAGTTACTCACAAAAGAGAACAAAATGTAAGTAAGAAGGTTTCATCTGTTGTCATGCAAAAAGATGCAAATTTTCTAGGAAAGCTTTTTGTCCAATCTGTATGCGGATCATGTTTATGCCCATGTTAACTGATGACGGTCCAGCAGCAATTTCAGAAGCAAGTGGTGACATGAAATACAAGAAATAGCTTCATGAAAAATCAAGCACCATCGATCCACTCGAATCTACTTCACACGCAAGAGGTGGCAAGGCCATTTTTCCCGAAAATGGGCAAAAGAACAATTGAAAGAATTACGGAAATATGAAAAAGAACAATTTGAATAAGTGAGCATGAAATGTTATATAAAGTGTCATTAAATCACCAAACAATCAGCAGGTATGTAACCGATACCGGCTTCTTTCTAGTTGGTTACAATGTGCAGAACTAACAGAACTCAAAATGACATGTTTATATGCCATGTAAAAAGAAATCTTTACAAAGAGGAAAAACATTTCAGAACTAAATTGTTATCTTAAAGAAAGTAGGTCGGGACTATTTGCATTTCAGAACTGGTGTGAAGGGTCTATTTGCATTTGAGAACTGGTGTCTGAAGGGACTATTTGCAGGAGGTAGGTGCATGCAAAGCATATTGAAAAATATTAGGTTTTTTCCAAATAATTTCAAATCGAGATGTTTCAGCTAGATGGCCCAAAGCCAAATTTTTTAGCATATTCAATTAAAAAAATTGAAAATGCTATTAGAGAAATATTTTATAATGGGTATGTTTAACCAGGCACAAAACCACCGCATGCGCACAGGAGCACCGTACAAGACTTGAAGTTAGACTGTTATTCGATCTCTGATTGAGCAAGAAAATGCTGACAAATGGATCCGTTATTTACTAACTCTTGGACATCATACATAATCCTGGAAATTTAAATGTTTTGCATCACACAAGAGTAAAGTGGACAAATTGACTCACACAGCAAACCAGAAAAATCCAATTAGAAACTTTAACTTCATATGCAATATCTCCTAATTCCTTTCTCTTTCTTCATTTAAACAAGGGTAAATTGCACAAAACACCCTTGTGGTTTGACTTGTGTTGCACTTATGCCCCCCTGAAGATTGAAACTAGTTCCAGCACCCTTGGTTTAGCTTTGACCCAATGTTTGTCTCAACAAAATTAAGCATTTGTTAGTTTAACGCCAACAGATGACTTACACATGCTTTGGGGGATTAAATTTCAAGCGTTAAGTCAAACACCTGTGAAGTCAAACGTTGGATCAAAGCTAAACCAAGGGTGTTGGAAACTAGTTTCAATCTTCAAAGGGTATAAGTGCAACACAAGTCAAACCACATGGGTGTTTCGTGCAATTTACCCTTTAAATAATCAATTATGAAAGTTCCTATTTTCTTTCATTTATAAATTTTGTGTTGTGAAGTTTTAGGAATTTTAACGAGTCACGATGTCATACCCAATCAGATCGGGTCAGCATCCATGTCGATGTTATATGATCCTAATCTGGACAACCTTACTTAACAGTAATTAATGCTATGGATAATAAGGATAGGTTATTCTGCATTTTTATCAATATCTGGTACTTGAGATAATGATTTACAATATGAACTTTCTCTATATATCTGATTGCAATTAGCATGTTAATATTGTGTCCACGTTTCAAAAATTTCCACCAATGGAAAGTTTTTTAACAAAAGATCAATAAAATGGACAAGCTTGAAAACTCCTTAACTTCTTGGATTTGGGTTGGATGCAGATACGCCCAACAGTTATTAGAATTAAATTCAGTTACCATAGGGACCCAGCCTCTTGCCACCTCTAGTTCAAAACAGAATCTATTGGATGAGATGTGTAATTGAGATGTAACCAGCAATAATTAAGCCAGATCAGTGCATATTTGCAATTGATAGGGTAAGGCAGCTTATATATAAGACAGACTGGGTTGCATTCGTGTTCAAAAACAGGTAAAGGTAGGAATGGAGTGACAAGGGAAGATAGGAGAGTAAGTTAGAACTTGGAGCAACAAGGGAAACAGAATTTCCATGTATGAGATAAGAAACTCACAACTCTACATGCCAGAGGATGACACAAATTAGATGGCCATGACTGGCAATTGCAAGGCTGAGCAAAGGACAAGTGTGTGGAGAGAATGACAAAAAAGTGACAATTTGCCGTATCAACATATAAAAAGATGCCAGGAGATGAATGAGAAGAAAACATAGATGGGGAATGAAAAATGTGAAACTACCTACTTTTTGCATGAAAAGTTATAAGAACAAATATAATGGGACATGTTTTACAATAAATTGACAAAAAAAAAAAAAAACTGAATCCAATTTATGTAGTAAACTAGTAATTACATATAATATATCAAAACATATTGGGTGTAAGGTATTTGATCAAATGATCATGTTTGGATTAAGTTAGTCAAGATCTGCCCGCCCACACCTACCCTTTCATAGTGTTTCCTAGGTAAGTTTCTATTGAAGTAGCTAGTCAAAAAGTTTTCTCGGATCTACATTCATCCATATCACACCAGCTGCAGTTCATATTCAGTAACAAACTATTTGGATACAGATCAAAGTGGACACACAGTCTGAAGCTATGACCAAGTACTGTTCCTAACGAAATGACTTGTTCACACTCTAAACTTGTATAAAGCATTGGTAAATAGTACCAATGAATTAACACTGCTATGCAGAAAAAATTAGATTAGCATACGTTAACTTAGTTACGCTTTGTCCTAGTACTGTCACATTTTTCTATGGCACATGGTTATGGTATATTTCAAAAGGACAGCCATGATATTTGTGAAAATTGTTTATAACTTAATCTTTTATGACACACGCGTCAAAACTTTTTGGGATAACCTACAACACGCAATCTGTTTGTCTATTGCTGGAAACACTTGAGTGAAACCACAAGTAGAACCTATTTTACTCTGTGCCCATCCCATACTTAAGATTCCTTTTCATAAGTTCCTTGTCCTGCTACATGACTACCTAGATGTCATTTAGTGGTAACTGTCATCTTACATAAATTGTATATGTTTATTCAAACCACAACACTGGTATAGGAACGCTATATGGTAACTTGCCAAATAGGTATCACAAATTAAGTAAAGAGTTAGCTTGTGCAGTTCACTAATCGTGTACTCATGAATTAGTGGTGTTCATGAAATCTTTGAACTTCCAGAAGGTCCAGTGCAAACTTGATACATTCAGGACTAATTTCACGGATTACATATAAGTTAATAATCATAACAACATCCTCAACTCCAACTTGCCTAGCTGCTTGGAAACTTGTAAGTAGCCATGGGTACTTCGACTCCTAAGACACAACATATGCACTTCAATTACTTTATTACTCACAATGACCACGTGTCTAGCAATACGAGGTTACTCAAATCCTGCCTCAACTATATAATATACCAAGCATAGAGAAGATGGAATTATCCGCTCTAAATTCACAAAAAATACTTCCAAAATCTGAGGGAAAAAGTAGGTGAACTAGGCAAGTGCTCCAGGGTCAAGATTCCATTGAATTTGAATAGCCCAGCCAGACATGTCACCTGTTTTTTGCAAACTTGGGAAGAAGGGTCAAATCATAGACAGAAAGGGGGGTAGGCAAATTTTTTTTAACTTACCTTTTAAAATAGTCCACAGTATGCATGGGGTTTAGAATAGTAAGTTTATGTAGGTATCCCTGGATATCACTTCCTAGTCCTCTGGCAAGAGTACATCTGATTTTGACTGTGAGATGAATTTCATCTTTATGAGATTTACCACCGTCCCTTATCGCTAACTCCAATTATTTCAAATACAATCTTTCTAACTGTCCCAGGCATCCACCTCGATATTCTCATCATGCATGGAGATTATCACCTGTCTATAAAGCGTCAAATGCATCACAAACATTACAGTTCTTGTAGTATGTTAGTTTCTGTTACATGCAAGAAAGCTAGCATTATTGAACTCTACTGTTGATATTAAAGCTAACTTGAAACCTTTTTTAACTTGAAACCTTTTTAGATTATATTTGTGTTTGTATTAACTTGGTTGAGTTGCAACAGATGAGAGTTTAAGCTGGAGCATAATCTTTCTAAAGTATATCTTAGACTCATAAATGAGTAGCTTCCAATAACTTTTAGTATGTGAATGCATACGTATAAAATGGCACATAAGATACTTTCAACATTAAAGCAGTAATCATTCAGCATGTTTTATCTTTAAAGAATGGAAGAGAAGTAGAGAACTAAACTTGTCAATTGGACGGATGGACTTTACCCTTAACCACTCCCCCACCCATCAGCCCAACAAAAAAGAAAAGGGGAAAAGCTTAAAAGAAAAAGGAAAAAGAGAGGAAAAAAGCACCCCCCCCCCCCCCCCACCCCCGGAAAAAAACAAAACAAAACAAAAACAAAAAGAAAAAGAAAAAAACAAAGAAAGAAATTGATTATAAACTGGTTTCTCCCAATCACTCGGGGACTAAACAGAGAATGTTCAACTTGGCCAACAAAAAGAAAACAGGAAAAAATCAACTTATGAACCATCAGAGCTTTTAGGTTTTAAAATGTAGAACATAAAAGATAAATTTGAAATATAAATTCAAGTCAATACCCAAGCAGACAACAATAACAGGCGGTGGAAGAATAACTAGTCCATCATTGTACACAAGCAACCATTGCAGGACCCTTTTTCTGAGCTACCATACACAACGAAGTATAGATTCAAGGCCCTCCTACCTGAAAGACAGTGGAAGCATCCATCTTCTTCCTGAGTACAACAATATAAATTTGAGTGCAACTTGCATGTTCCAGGCCTTCTCTGGGCTACACACTTTGCATTTTCTGCACCCAAAATTTTTTAACAACTGATAAGGCAGAGGCTGAGGTCACGGTATAATAGGATGGCTTGATAAATAGCACAGAATGAGACCTTTCAATGCATTTTGCGCATTATTTGATCGCTTTGCATCAAAAGCCTGCTTCAGCCTGCACCCAATCTTAATGGATAATGTGCTTAGCAACGCGCCACCTGCAATAAGAACCCAATTTGGTCCCTCACCTTGAGCATGCTTCAACCTTTGAGTTCTCTGTATATTCCCATTTGTTTTTGGTTTCATCTTAAGACCAGAATAGGTGCTACAGAAAATCTAGAAGACAAATTCCACCTGGAAAATATGCATGCAACATGTTTGAGTAAGAAAGAAACTAATAAAGGGAGACATGAGAAATGGAATTTGTAAGAAATCTTGCACACAAAAAAAAAAAAACCACTCTAAATTCTGTGATCTACACATTAGAGTCAAAGGAATACATGGCAGCAGAAAATCAGATATTAAGCATGAAATGGTTATTTTCATTCGAAAAACCTAAAAGGTTTTCATAAAAAATGTATATATGAGGGCAAAAGTCGCAGGCAATATGAAGAAGAGAGAGCAGTGGTTGCGATAGAGGAAAGTTACATGAGATGCTGGATATATTAATGGTTTAAAAACCATGGAGAAGTCTAATACAAGAAATTTAAAACGAGAACCTAGTTGAAACCTGATAAATGATTATAGGACCAAGAAACAGGCCATATTACTTCATTACGAAGGAGTGATTGCCAGCGATGGTATATAATACACAATTTTGGAATGATATAGAATCAACATTAAAAGCAGAATCTAGATAGAAGATATCCCCTGGGCCCTGATAGTGTTAATGATGAGCTGAGCATTCATTTCTGAGGTCATGCACATTTATGGGGATATGAAATTAGTTTGCATCCAACAGAATCAAAAAAAAATTGCAAAACCAAGATTCTTATAAACTACTAACATAACCATCCCAAACAACCAAGTTTTTTTGCCCCCTTTTCCCCTAACAAGAAGAAAAGACCTTGAGAGAAGCAAAATGTTGGTCGGAAAAAAATTCAATGTAGCAAATTTTTATTCATCACACCGAAAAAATTTATTTTTCGTTTCAAGCAATACTAAACAATAAATAACAAGCTTTTTCCACTTGGATGTCACCATTCACCAGCTTCTCTGGACACATATTCACCTTGCAAAGCAACTGCTACATCTTAATTAGAAAAATATCCACGGAGCTCAGGAATCTTCTTCAATTAATGATACATTTCTGCAAAAATACGTTCTAAATTACATAAGATCAATCTAAAACTCTAGCACATTCAGCACCGATAGATAAATTAATCTTAACAAGAGGCGTTTGCACACGAATTCTAGCTCGCTCATAAAACCCTAGCATTCAATCTTACCAAATGAAACCAAATAGCAAAAGCAAACGGATCCCTTACCTCTCAAAAGTCTTGAAAGATGGGACGAAAGCGCAGCTGCACTCTCCAGAAACCCTAGAAACACCTACACCCAATGCATCAACTCCCAAAATCTCCAATCCGAATCCAAACCCAAAAGAAAGGGAAAAATAAAATCAATCGAAAACAGAAAAACTCACGAAATATCGCCCGCATTCACCCGAAGTCGGAGCTCGGATTCGGATCTCTCGCCATCAAAACGATCATAATCCAGAAGAATCGAATCGAACCGAAACAAAATCTCAACCTTCACTCGTACTGTTCTCCCCCCTTTTTCTTTATTCCCCTCCACCGCCCTTTTTCTTTTTTTTTTTTTTTCCTTCTCTTTTTTTCTCTTTAACTTTTTTTTTTTTGCACCAAAATATTTTTTTTTTTGTGGCTTCTTTCGGAAAAAAATCCCTATATTATATTTTCCTGAATATACCTCTTAATTTATTTTTCTTGCATTAATACTCAAGTGACGATAAAAATTTTTTATGCAAAGATAATTGTACTCTTGGTTATTTACATCTCCTCTTGTGGTTGTGGGGCCCAAGAGTCCTCAAGACCTTCACCAGCACTAGTGGGTTCGGTTCATGCATGTGAGTCACACGCACATACAATAAGAGAGTCACTCCCGCATTGACACGTGGATTGAACCTCTTATAATCTCTAATATGTGTGTGAGACCCACACACATAACATATTATAAAAGGATCATGAACATCGAGTTCGTCATTGACCTCTCTGACTGTTGTGTCCCCTGCGTTTGCGCCGCCATTTTCTGAGTCACTGAAAACATCAAACCCTATCTCCACTTTTTTTACCTTCTCCATCACAAATCTCAATACCTCTCCATTGGCGCAGCCTTTCCTTCCTCCTCTGCTCTGACAACAAGTCCCTCGACGATGATTGCAGGTTCCCTGCCCTCATCAACTCCGTCAACCCCAACCCGACGACCATCGACGTCAAGTCCAACCCGACGACCATCGTCAGCGCTACAGCCGCCAGCTATCCACACGTCCTTTGTTATCTTCGACCATCACCCTACCCTCGCCTTCGTCCTTAGCCATCCTCCCGCCCCTCCCATTGTCACCTCCTCCACCTTATACTTCGTCGTCTTTTCCAAAAAAAGCCTATGTTTTGAGAAAAGACTAGATATCCTTTTTTTAATAAAATTAAACATTCTTCTTCCTCTTTCTCTCTCTTCCTCTGGCTATAGACTGCCCATAGCAAGATCCCCTCCCACGAACACGCCTCTATCCCTTCCTCCTCTCTTTTTTTTATTGATAGCCCACCTCCCTCTCCCTCTCTCTCTCTCTCTCTCTCTCTCTCTCTCTCTCTCTCTCATTCATGGTGCCTTCATTGCAAAAGGAAATTTCAGAACCACCCAACAAATCAATCAGTGATTAATTGCTTATAAAGACTACTTTGAGTAATTAAAATACAATCTCATAACACATTTCTCTTCTTTTAAAACCAAAAACAAACAAGAAAAACAAACCAACAAATTTCATTCATCAAAGGATCACTTAAGTTAAATTTTTTTTTTTTTTCAATTGTTTTAAATCATAATGGGTATGAGACAACATTTGCAAAAAATCCAAGGGCTCCTTTTCAACTCTACATTCTCTTCTCCGCCATCTCGCCTCCTCCACTGCATTCTCTCGGTGCCGTTGTCTGTCTTCATCCTCCTTCAAAGATCTCACCGCCGGCCAAGTCCAAAGGCTCCCACTGAGGGAAACTCTTTGATACCTTTGCTGAATATGCAAACTCGCATAATTTGAATTGTGTAATTCAATATTCAGGAAATATTAGAATAGGTTGAGCTTGACATAATGCAGATGTCGGGGGGGGCTTGAGAGGGGGCTACATCGCCATCGGTGGTGGTGATAACGGTGGAGGTGGAGGGTGGTGGCCTAATGGGTGTTGGGTTTTAAACGAGAAAGAAATAGAAATAGAAAAAGAGAGAAGAGAGGCAAAATTGTCCAACATGTATTACGTACATCTCATGTGACGTACGGATTTAACATCTCCACCAGGGCCTGTTTGGTTAAGGGAGGAAGTAAGGAAGTGAGGAAGTAGTATTAGTTCCCTTTGGAACTTGGGAATTGGTTAGTAAGTTTTCCGGTGTTTGGATGTTGTTGGGAAGTGTGGTTTGGAAAATGTTATGTCTTTTCTGGTGTTTGGATGATAATGAAAAGTGGAAGTGGAAAAGTTGACCACAAAGTTAACCGCAAAATAATATTAAAATAAAAATTAATTAAGAAAAATAAAAAATGGATTGTAATTAGAATGCAGGTCAGATTTACATGACCAAAAAATTAACTGCTTTATGCTACAACTTATTATAAATGAGATTTACATGACCACAAAATTAACTGTAGCACTCTGGAAATGAGGAAATGGCTGTGTAAAAGAGAGAAGAAAAAAGGAAAAAGGGTTTTCTTATTTTCCTTTTCCGGTGTTTGGATAGATAGGAAAGTGAGCAATTATACTTCCCCATTTCCTTACTTTCGCCCACTTCCTTGCAACCAAACACACACGAAGTTGCAAAGTTGTTGAAGTTGATGGTAACATCATGCTTCAAAAAAAACTGTACAGAATATTTTCTCAAAAGAAGCAGAAAAATACGAGATATTTTGGATTACTATTTACTACCATAAATTATTCCTTTCGCATTATGGGCGTGTTTGTTTCGCCGCAAAACGTCGCAAAACGCAAGTCGTAAAACTTCTTTTCCATTTTTCGTTGTTTGTTTCGCTGAAAAACAAGTTGCAAAATGCAACTCTTCTTTTCCCATTTGCAGTTGCTACAGTTAAATTTGTGGTCATGTAAATATCACTTTTAGACTCATATTTTTCCACTTGCAGCTGCTACAGTTAATTTTGTGGTCATGTAACTCTCACTTGTAGTACACTTACAGTTCAAAACAGTTACTTGGTAATCAATATATAATTTAATATTATTAAATATTTAACATTTTAATAGTGTTCAATTTCTTATTTAATTATTTAATTATTTAATATTTTTAATCTTTAATTTTTTTTATTGTTTTTAATATTGTTTTAATATTTAATATTTTACTATTTAATTTACTATTTTTATTTACTATTTTATTTAATACTTTATTATTTTATTAATACTTATTCCATTTTTTATTATTTTATTTAGAGTTAATATTTTATTAATATAACAATATTATACTTTAATATAAAATTATTATATATTTAATTATTTATTTTTTAATAAAAAAATTACTTTATTAATATCATAATATATTTTATTATGTTAATATGGTAATAATAATTCAGTATAATAATACTATAATGATAATTTATTATTAAATTATAATTATATTTTACTTTGTTAATTTTATATTTCTATAATATACAATAATATTATAATAAAATTTATATTATAATAATTTTCAAGTATTTTTAATATTATAATATTATAACTATATTTTATTATTTTTGTAAGATTTTTTATATTATAATAAAATTTATATTATAATTATTTTCAAGTATTTTTAATATTATAATATTATAAGTATATTTTATTATTTTTGTAAGATTTTTTAATATTTATATTTTATAGTATTCTTAAAATTTTATTAATGTTCTTTAGATTTTCTTAAAATTTTATATTATTTATTTAGTTAATATTTTAGTAATATTTTACTATTTATACTAATATTTTATTAATATTATTGTTATAAATAAAATATTAAGATTATTAATTTTTTATCTCAAATTTATTAATACAATTTAATTTGTAATAGTAGATTTAATTTAATAGTATTTATAATATTTAAATCACTGCTACAGTTAATTTTGTGGTCAACTTTTCCACTTAAA
The DNA here is from genome assembly GCA_038442645.1 of Agave tequilana. Classification (NCBI taxonomy): domain Eukaryota; kingdom Viridiplantae; phylum Streptophyta; class Magnoliopsida; order Asparagales; family Asparagaceae; genus Agave; species Agave tequilana. The sequence continues at coordinate 51,122 of JAVJIF010023751.1, forward strand.
ATTTTATATTACCAACTAAACACCGTAAAACACAATATACTTTACCATTTACATTTTCACTTTATCAACCAAACACCGTAAAACACAATATACTTTTTCATTTACACTTCACTTTATCAATCAAACACCGTAAAACACAATATATTTTCTCTGCTACAGTTCATTTTTTCCATTCTCATTTTATGACTTACGACTTGCGACGTTTTGCAACGAAACAAACAGGCCCTATATTAGACGTACTTACATATTTAAGGGTAGAGAAAAGGGCATTTTTCAAATTAAATTGCAACGGCAATACATTGGAGGCATGTTATGCAGCAACTTGAGATTAGCTTGTCTTAAAAACGTGTACATGGCAAAAAAAAACTCAAGGATTAACATTGGAGTTAGAGACAACTTGTTGGGTTTGAAAATAACATAATTTATACGATACTGGCTGGTTATATGTTAAACATGTATGTACGTCTAATATCTCTGTAAAAGTAAAAAACAATAAGTTATTTGAGCCAAAAAAATTATCTTTTATTTACGTGTTAATGGTTTATCGTATTCTGAGAATATGTCAGATTTGAACACTTTTAATATGATAAATTAATAAATTTGGATTTAAGTAAATCTCAACTTTATTTTGGCTCCACTGGTGAATCCTAAGAACGGGGTTCGTAATGAGCCGTGTCTTCCGTGCTTTGTCAAGCTCAGGCTCGGTCCACGTAGAAGGACTTAGGCCCCAAAACGGCCCAAGCTACTGTACGGGTCTAAAACCTAAACCTACAAACTCATGTATCATTTCATTGGATACTGGGTGGACCCACATGTTGTACTGAGTCAGTCCTTTTGTACTTGAATCACGCCAGTATATTCATGTCAGAATTGAGCTTCCTATTTGGTGCCTATTTTATACTTACTCATACCCACTCCACACATTTTGTGTATAATAGTTTCTAAAGTAGCCAATTTCAAAACTTATTGTACAAATTCATACATGAAACCTATTAGAGTTAATTTAACATTTGAGATCACTTTGATATAATTTAAATTGACAAAAGGATTAAGAGCTAAAAACAGTACTATTAATTGAGACAACTCATCCTGCCAGCCTATTTGGAGCTCCACTCATGTCTTACAGTGGGTCAGGCTGTGCTAAGCCAAGGTGAGCCCGAGGACGGCTGGAAACTAAATAGGTCATAAATTTTATGACTGAGACACAACCCGGCCCAAGTACTCGTGTTTTGGGCCCGCCCGTGCCCGTTTCCAGCCCTACTGAGGAATTTTTGATGGATCCATCTGTGGATCTCCTGGGACCCGACCCGATGGCGACCCAACGCCAACTCATAGAGGAAAAAAAGAAAAAGAAAAAAAAACCAGTAATAATAAGAAGAAAATATCATCCACTTTTGGTAGCAGCAACATGTATTTTATATAATCTGAGCCCTATAGAGAAAATAGCTACAATTTTAAGTGTCAGTCTTTATAAGAAAATATCAAATTTGGGGGCCCTCTTAACTTAGGGGCCCAAGGCGAAGGCCTCGTTCGCCTTGGGGTTGGGCCGACACTTTTGGTATCTTTAACTTTTGTCGCTGAATTTTTTAAAATACTTTAGTACAGTGAGTGTAACACCTCGCTCCCGGAATACGTACTTAGTTACGTATTCATATTTTTCGATCGTATTTTTTGATTTACTTCCTATATTTGTTTTGTATTATGAGTTATTTATATGAACGTTTTGTCATGGATTCGGATTCGTGAACTCGGAGTCAGCCCTAGTCTGAACCGGGAACCCAATCCTAGAGTATAACTCGATTTGGTCCTTCTGCTATTCTGATTTGACCGATTTCAATTTCAAATATCGTTTTCTAATATTCTAGATTTTTCATGATTTTCTGAAATTTTCCTGAATTAAGTTGTAAATCTTCAAATCGGGGTCGACCAATACCACTGCTCGATTCTCGGATTTTTAATTTACAAACGGATTTGAAATTCAAAAAACGGCTTTCCAATAACTTCTTAAAATCACATTTTCTATCTAAATATTTTTTCTAAGAATTTTTAAATTTATCAAAATTCTCCTGGATTTGGTGTCGGCCAGTATCACTGGTTGATTCCAGAAATTTTAGTTTACAATTGGAATCAAATTTCTGGATTCCGTTTTCATATTTCTTCTTAAAATTATATTTTCTCCTTTCTGACATTTTCTGGGATTTTTCAGATTTTATTAAAATCCGACTGACCCGATATAGACCGGTATTGACGGTTGACTTTAGGATTTTTATTTTGAAAATAGGATTGAATTTCTGAAAATCAATTTTACTAAAAATTTTTAAATAATATTTATTATTTTTGAGAATTTTTGGGAAGCTTTCCAAGCTACTTAAATTTTTGGACTTTTCCGGAGTTTTCGGTGTTTTCCCAGATACCGGAATCTTATCCTGATATTTTATTTTTCACTTTTTCTCATTTTCTCTCCCTCCTCAGACGCGAGTCTCACCAAATCTAGATTCGATCAATAAATGCAGAGATTCATTTCCGTTCTGCATTTAATGCCGTTCAAGTCAGCTCTGACCAAGTCATTACGACTTTTGTCTTTTCTATTAAACGCAATCTCGCGTTTTCCTCTTGGACGCGACTCTCATCTCCGCATCTAATTCACTTTTGCCCAGACGTAGCCCTTTGTTTTTTGAAGGAGACGCAAATTCATTCTCTTTTGATGTCAATGGCAAACTCGTAATAATCAAAACCCCTCCTTTATATATACCCACCTTTCTTTCTCTCTCTTTTCATTTTTCCTTTCCTTCTCCATTTCCAGACAACAGCACCAAAAGACAGCCGTGCCTCTCCCTTGGCCGGCCACCCTTTCCACCCTCCATCTCCACCACCAACTCCTCCACCATTCTTTCTTCCATCTCCCCCTCCATTCCAACAACAACAACACTAACTCCAACCACCAACATCACCTCCTTCTTCATCAAGAAAATAACCCATTAACATCAAGCTTCACCACCATTTCCACCACCACCTACACCACCTTGGCCACCACCAACTACACCGTCTTCCCCCTCGGAGAGCTCTTTCTAACGAGCTATAGTTTCGCTCTCCGAAATCCCTTTTGCAAAACTTTAATTTTCTATTTTAAACTACACTTGCACCCCCATGATTGCTTGGACTTGGGCTACCGGATTCCGGCCGTCTCCAGCCACCTCTGGCCGCCGCCGACGACTGCCGGCCATGGCCGGCCATCATCCCCCCTTCCCTTCTTCTTTTCTTTCCTTTCCTTTCCTTCTTTCTTTTCTTCCCTTCTTTCTTTCTTTCTTTCTTTCCTTTATTTTCTTTCCCTGCGTCTCCCACACTTCTTTTCCTGCGTGTCCCCCTTGTTTTCCTGTCTCTTTATTTCCCTGTTTGTAATTGCTAGACGCGGAGCTCACCCCCGCGTCCAGGCAATTCCTTAACGCGATCTTCGCGTTCTTGACATTTGTATAACGAGACCTTCGCGTTCTTGTATCGACGTGACACGGAGCCCATGCCCGCGTCTGTGTACTTCTCGTGTCAACACGACGCGAAGCTCATGCCCGCGTCTGTGTTCTTCTCGTGTTAACGCGACGCGGAACCCACGTCCGCGTCCGCGTTCTTCTCGTGTTATAACTTTAACGCGGGTCTCGAACCTCGCGTTTGTGGCATCTACGTGACGCGACTCCCGCGTCTGTGACCCCCGCGTCTCACTCTCAAACTCGCGTCCCCCTGTACACACTCTCTCTCCCTGTACACACTCTTTCTTCCTGGACTTCTCTTTAGCTCTCACTTTCTCTCTCCTCTCTCTCATTCTCTTTCTCTCTCTTGATTTTCTCCTCTCTCTATCACTTTCTCTTTAACGCGTTGACGCGTTGATTACCTGGATTCCGAAGATCGGGGATTTTACTGTGTTTTCTAAAGATTTAGGCGAGTGTTATCGCTTTCCTTTTAACTTTCCCGCTTCGTCGGGTCGACTTAGTTGTCTTATGTATTTGTATCTGGAACTAACACTTTCTTTGCAGGTACCCTAACCACTGGGTACAACCTTTGAGTTTTAAAGTCCTCTGGACTTTCTCTATGCTACGCCTGATAAGCGGACCTAGTGTCAACATTTTATCGCTTACTCCGTTCGAGTATAGTTACCCCGTGAGCATGGCTTCCCCCATGAGCGGTAGTATGGCGTTCATACGCTTGCTGCGACACGTGTGTCTAGCTACGCTGCGAGCGGCAACCACGCCGAGCGTAATAGTATTTAGTGTTGTACATTAGGTTCGCTCCAGCTTGTTCAGCTCTGCTTGATTGTGCTCACCTATTACTCTATCACTTGCCAAGTACATGCTTGATGTGTTAACACTTGACATGCTAATACCTGACACCTGTCTGTATCATTTGACAACTGATGTGTCATCACTTGACACCCGACTTGCTACTTGACGCTTGCTTCTTATTATGACATGACTTATCACTTGCCTCTTGACATATTAATACTTGACATGTGATTATCACATTTACGGGAATACTATACTTATTATCCTGTATTATATATATACAGTGACCTGAATCTATAGTACTCATGTACTCCTGAACTCCTGATCATGTCTTGCACCCGCTATTCTCTTAAATTGATAACTACATAATAAATCATAAAAAGGAACAACTTGCATCGGGTCGGAGAAACTTGCGGCTATCAACATATGTTCGTGTTTACAGTGGTACCAGGTATATTGTACAACTAAAACTTCCGGTCTGACCTGTGGGCCTCCAGGTGACCGAGGGGAGTGCTGGCTCCCTCCTTCTTGGTACCATCTTGATAAGGACATTCTATAAGACCCTCCTGTACGCCTTACGGCAGGTTCCGTTCTCTAACACCGGAACAATCCTGGGCAGTGGTCCCGGGTATGCACGGGACCCACTGTAAACATTGTTCGTTGATACCCCTGTTGGTTTCCAATAACAATATTGCTTTACTCAGATGTGGATATATGTGTGCTGGGACGCTAGTTCACATATCTAGACATCAGGGTAAGACGAGTAATAATAATAATAATAATAATAAAAGATGCCAGCTATGAATCTGTACTATGCCTTACCATGTTTGCTTGTATCGGATTTTACTTTGGACTTTCGGTTTTATGATCATTATACTATACCTGTTCATATCCTGCCTTTCTCTTTGTATTCTATTCCACCTGTCTCCTGCTCTATCTGATCATACTATGAGTCTTCCCTGCTTGATATCATATGCTGTATATCTACTTGCCCCTGCATGCTTGTGCCCACGACACGGTTTTCAATGCATGTTTATGATTCAGATTTATTGATACACGTGTGCTTACCTATGCTCGCCATCTGGCTTTCGCATCATCACTCGTCGGGAAGTTCTGACTCCTCTGGATCCTCATGTCCAGGTCTTGGAGCTTGGAGCGTGTGGATTCTCCCAGTTGTTGATCAGAGTGGCGCAGCTGAAGCGTGGATCCCCAGCAGATCGTCCAGAGCCTTATCCTTCTAGGCCCCCCTGTTCAGCTCTAGAGTTTTCCTGTTATGACTCAGAGCCTCTCTTTGTACTGTTCATACTTGTACCATCCTTTGTATTCTCGCAATTGCGCCATATTGGTGATATAATATTCTTGTAATATTGTGTCACATCTGGTGATAACTTTGTAATTGTACTCTATTGTTGGAATGTATAATGCACCACGTGCTTCCGTACTCTGATTCTTGCCTGTACTGATGCTTAGCGTATACGTGAGGGTATTTCTGACCTGCGTATATACGTCGCAGTAACGTCTCCGTACCCGCCGGATCGGGGCGTTACAGTGAGTGATCGCAGGATTCACAGAGTTCACATCCTAGACCTCCCAGGTTTACAATATCCCCGCCTAGGCTTTGCGGGCCCTAATACTCAAGCAAGCTTTGTGGGACCATCTCCTCCCTTCAGCTGGACACTATTGTTATATGAAAGTGAGAGGCTCACATTGGATGACACTGGTAGTTTAAGAAATCAAGGGGCATAGATGAGCCGAAGGTGAGTTCTCCAGTGAAGAAATGGAAGAAGAACACTGGGAAGAAGAAGACTAGGGCGCAAGTAAACCAAATATGGGAGGATGAGCATGAGTACTATGTTATTCCTTACCCAGCTAATCTTGCAAGGTAAGGATACAAAGTTAATAAATCTTTAATGCTTCTACTTTTTCCATGGTTGCGTGTGCCTTGAACAGAAAGTTTGGAATGAATTTCGGTTAACAAACGCTGCAAAACATATGACCCGCTTTATGAACATGTAATTGCTTCAATATTAGTGAATCTTGTTGGGATAAAGGGAGCAAGATCATTTCTCTACCCAATCTCATATGATAGATTGGACAAAATATACAATAATATCATTTTCTCGCCAATTTATCATTAATTTTGAAGTTGTGTGCGCATTTAAAATCCGTTTAATTCTTTAATTGTGTAGAAAAACACCATATCTAAGAAATTTGTGGGCAAACCGTTGATGCACTTTGATGACTTGAGATTCATAATTGGAGCTCAAGTGGCCAACGGAGAGTTCAAGAAGAGCGTCCTCGAAAGGTTTGCCACAGTAAGTTCCTCTGATGAGGATGGGGGTGATGGCAATGAAAATTAAGTGAACTTGACTGCCTAGATTGCTTATTTTGCATAAACAAATATAACAAACTTGCGGTCGTTTATCGGGCTTGTAATATTATTTGTCATGGATACATCTCAACTCCTATTTTCTTATTGCTACTCTACTAGTTAATGTACTTATGCTTGGGGAATGCATATGTATAAATATTCCATATAAGTTAGTTACCAAGCATATTTCAAGTGCTTATGAATGAATGACGATGAATATATTTGAAAATTTGAGCCTTCATTATTTTTTATTTCTCATTGTCAAAACAAATATGTAAGATCGTGATAATAACTCCAACCAAAAGGTTAGCAACAAGCATATTTCAAGTGCTTATGGATAGCTACCAGCAAATTTATCATAAATATCTGAGCCACGTATATTTAAAGATTCTTATGTTTTCTGAATTGTAAATGGATGCAAAAATTTGGGTTTCTATTTGATGGATAATTTTGAGTGAGAATTTGGATGTCTGAGCTTTGCCAATTCTGTACAAGACCGTGGTGATACTCCCAAATATAAGTTAGCAACCAAGCATATTTCAAGTATTTTTTGATGACTAACAATGAATAAATTGGAAATATCTAAGCCTTGCTGTTGTTGCCTGTGCCTCACTTATGGGGCCTACTCACTTTGTTGTGTACATACGCTTTGACCTTTGGGTGTGTTGCTCTCATATTTTGTTGTAGCTTTTTTTTACACATTGCAGTTCCAATGGTTTATTGGAAAAAAAAAAAATTAGTCGTTTGACTAGTGCTTGCTGTGATTGTTGTTGTATACGGGCCCGTTTGTTTCGCATAAAACTCCGTAATTCGTAAATGACTTACTATTCAGTTACAACTACGGCGTTTGTTTGGACCGTAATTCGTAAAAGACTTACGTAACTCAACTAACACTTACTTGCAACCCAGTTACCACTCACTTACAGCCCAGTTACAGTTAATTTTGTGGTCATACAAATTTGTAATATTTTTTTATATTAATATTAAAATTTTTTAATATTTAACTTTTTTAATATTTATTTGTAGTATTAAAACTTTTAAAATCACCAAATAGTTAATTTTGTGGTCAACTTTTTCACTTACGACTTATACATTACGATAACCAAACACCGTAAAGTACAATACACTTTCCCACTTTACAATTTTATATTACCAACCAAACACCGTAAAATTTACATACATGTAACTCATTTACAATTGTAAAACACTTTACCAATTACAACTACGAATTACGGCCAGTTACGACAACCAAACAGGTGTTGCGATCCACATATCTTCTTCTGGCCATATCAATGTCAGTTTATAACCCCATATCATGTACTGTTATCAAATGTTAAACAAGCAAGTAAACTATTTTTTTGTTTAAAAAAAAAAAAATTTGATTAACAACTAATTTTGAAGGTTAATTTAACCAACCCATTGCATTCATTTGTCACTTTCGAAATCTTTTCGCTCCCTGAACAAAAGGGCCGGTCCATCTCCAATCTATGCTCGCCGGCAGCGAGCTCAATCAATCCGACATGCAATTCATTACAAATGGACACAAAGATGCAAACAAAACAAACCTCTCTCATTCGATAATTACAAATCAACGATCCAAAAATGTTGATATATATGATCGTCAACTCGCACAACTCAAAAGAGCCTAGGTACTGAATCCAATAATGGCCAGTTTTCGGCTAATCTCTCTCTCTCTCCTCTCTCTCTTCTCTCTGCACTCAACCGTGCAATGTTCGAACGAAATGCGAACTTACATTGTCCATGTGAGTCCTCCGTCGTCCATGCTCACGGACTCGGCGGTCTCGAGCTCGGAGCGCCGTGAGGCCTGGTACAAGTCTTTCTTGCCGCTGACGACTGCGAGCGGCGACGACATCGTCGACGATTCACGCATGGTCTACTCGTACCACAGCGTCGTCAGCGGGTTCGCCGCGAAGCTCACCGATTCCGATTTGGTGTCCATGAGAACCAAATCCGGATTCATCAACGCTTACCCGGAGAAGATGTACACTGTTCAGACCACGCGCAGCCCGGCGTTTCTCGGGCTGGATCAAAATGTTGAAGGCAACTTTTGGAACGAGTCCGGCGGCGGCCGCGGCGTGATCATCGGCGTGCTGGACACCGGCATTCTGCCGAGCCACCCTTCGTTCAGCGGCGAAGGCATTCCCCCTCCGCCGGCCAAGTGGAAGGGCCGGTGCGAGTTCAGCTCGAACTCGACCGAGTCGTGCAACAACAAGCTCATCGGCGCAAGGGTGTTCGTCCGTGGAGCCAACCGAACAAGTGGCGGATCGGTGCCCGACACCCCCATCGACGCGGTGGGGCACGGGACGCACACGTCGAGCACGGCTGCCGGGCGGTTCGTCGAGAATGCCAGCGCTCTCGGGAGCGCGTTTGGCACCGCGGTCGGCATGGCGCCTCTCGCGCACCTCGCCATGTACAGAGTTTGTCTTGACGAACGATGCGCGGAGTCGGACATACTGGCTGGCTTGGATGCCGCTGTCGCCGACGGAGTCGACGTGATCTCTATCTCGGTTGGGGGCGCCGAGTTCAGTCCCTTCTACGAGAACGTCATCGCCGTTGGAGCGTTCGGCGCCATCGAGAAGGGCGTTTTCGTCAGCTGTTCGGCGGGGAATTCAGGCCCGACGGAGAGTTCAGTTTCAAACGACGCGCCGTGGATCATGACCGTGGGCGCGAGCACCATGGATCGCGCGATTCGGACGACGGTGAAGCTCGGAAACGGAGAAGAGTTCAACGGCGAATCCCTCTCCCAGTCCAATGAGTCTGCGTCCATGTTGCCGCTGATTTACCCCGGTTCGGTCAGTGCAAACGCGGCGTTTTGCAACAATGGATCGTTGGACGGGATCGATGTCAAAGGGAAGGTCGTGGTTTGCGACTCAGGGGGAGGCATCGCGAGGACGGCCAAGGGAGCCGTTGTCAAGAGCGCGGGTGCGGCCGCCATGATCCTAGCAAATTCGCCCGTCAAAGGATTCTCGATTCAGGCCGAGGCTCACAAACTCCCGGCCTCCCTCGTTGCTTTCTCCGACGCATCAAACATCAAAGCCTACATCAGCAAAACATCGAGCGGTGCTACGGCCGCCATCATCCCGAAAGGAACGGTCATCGGCGGAGCCCCCGCGGCACCAGCGGTGGCCGCATTCTCTTCCAGAGGGCCGAGCTTGGTGAGCAGAGGGATACTGAAGCCGGACATCATCGGCCCCGGCGTCGACGTGCTCGCCGCGTGGCCGCTCCTAGGCTCACCGTTCAACGTTCTTTCGGGCACATCCATGTCCACTCCTCACCTCAGCGGCATCGCGGCTTTGCTGAAAAGCACACACCCAGACTGGTCACCGGCCATGATTCGATCGGCGATCATGACAACCGCCGAAACAAGCGACAATGCCGGCAAGGACATCGCCGATCACACCCTAGCGCCTGCCAGCCTGTTCGCCGTGGGCGCCGGGCATGTCAGCCCGGCGAAGGCCAACAGGCCGGGCCTCGTGTACGACATAAAGCCCGACGAGTACATCGGGTACCTGTGCGGAATCGCATTCAACGATACGCAGCTGTCGACAATTGCCCGGCGTGCGATCAACTGCAGCGACGTGCAGAAGATCGCCGACGCTGAACTGAACTATCCATCGTTCTCGGTGACTCTGGGGCCGTCGAACAACTTCACGCGTGTTGTTACCAGGACGGCGATGAACGTCGGAGAGTCGAAGTCTAGCTACAATGTGCAGATTGTGCAACCGTTGGGGGTGTTAGTGAGAGTAACACCGGAGAAATTGGATTTTGAGAAGGCATACGAGAAGAGAACGTACTCGGTGGAGTTCACTGTGAGTGACAAAGATGTGATCGGTGCGCGATACTCTGAAGGCTCTGTGAGTTGGGTTTCTTCGGACATGAGAGTGAATGTTAGGAGTCCGGTGCTGATTGCTTTCCAGTGAAAGTTAGTAGTGATTGTTAGCTGTGTTGTCCGAATCTATTATTTTCTTGGAATCATAATATATTTAACTCTCAATTAGGCTTGACTAAGGATCCGTGGAGACTCACTCACGAAACACAAATGCTGTGTATGAAAAGTACTAATAGTTTTGTGGAGATTCTTATTGTGATTGATGAATGTGCATCAGATGTTTTATTTTTCCTCACGAGAGTTTTTTTTTTAAAAAAAATAAAATACAGTTTTGAGAAAGAAATATGTCTAATAGCTTCTGAAAAATGTTAGATCGACAATCTTTTTTTCTACTACAAATGGACATATAATACCATATATATTTAACTCCCAATGCGTTATACATAAAATTGTTTATGAGATAGGAAATCATATTATTTTCTTTCGAGTCTAAACACGAATTAAAGAAACGTGACCTCGTTTACGACTAGTGTGTTTAGATTGCCTCAACCGTGCTTTTCTTGCACAGAAGTATTTTACCTGTTTTGATAGCCACAATTTGGACCCATTGACGTGTGAATCATATTAGAGAACATTTCTCATAGGACTCATATGCCGCAAATAAAAGAGGGCTGACATATTTGAAGAATAATTTCAATTTTTTTTTATAATTCATGGAGATTTTACTTGGAGAATATCATATTTTCAGCATTCTTCATATTATGAATTTAGATAATCACATGTGTTTCTTATATACATTTTTGTATCATTGTATAATTAGAGGTGACGAGGGTAATCTAATATATATTTCAGGGCCATACTTTTGGCTAACACTTGAAATTCTTGTGTCTCCAACTGCGTGCGAAGTTTGGGCTACTCCGCTGTACTGTGTCAACTGACATAGCGTGGTTGCGCAGCCACAACTTGGTATAATCATTGACTTAGACAATGAGTAGCATGTAGACGCTTGTATTGGCTTCTCACTGTTGTGATAAACATCACCAAATAATAAGAGTAACTATGAAAGCACCGAGAGAATTACTGTAACAAGTAATATATCGTGATCAGCACAAGAAGAAGAACACAAATCAAGAAATACAAGATTTATTAATTTGAGAAGCAATACAAGAGTTTACAAGAATCTCTCTCTAGAATGTCCCAAACTCTCAATATAAGGTGGAAAACTCTCTATTGAGCACACTTTCTAAAAGCCATAATCCGAGGGGTTTTATAAATATCTAGAATAAATTTAAACCTTTCAAATTTTCAGCAAAATCATCCTAACCATCCAATCAGCCGCCTTTACAAAGAAGGATTCAGAAACCCTTTAAAATCAGAATCTAAAAATAGTTAGAATTCTGAAAATATCCTCAATTGTTGACAGGTTGGAGTCCGCCAGTCGACGGACTGGGACACACTCTGTCTCTATAGAAGCAGCGGTCTATCTCCTGTCGACAGGTCTTTGACATGCAGTGCTCAACTGTCGACAACTACATGTAGCTATCGACAGACTAAGTCATCCTCAGTTTTTTTTGGCTTGCAGTCGATTGCCTTTCAAGAGCCCTGCCTCGCTGTCGACAACTATCTATTGCTGTCGTCAGCCTGGAGCTAGTTTGTGCACGTTTTTGACTGCTGAATCTTCTAAAATCTCCTCACCTTGTTATATTATTTTATCCAATGGATGTGAGGCACCCAAAATATCAATAATCTCCACACTGACTCACATGCTATAAATCCCTTCTAGAAATTCGCCTCCACATCATCAATAAGCTTCTCTCCCCTTTATGTTACTTCATAAAGCCCCCTCCCAAGAGCCCATTTTCCACCTTATCTTTGGGAAACATTGATGGAGTTCAGAGATGCTCTAAACTTCTCTACTGGGATGGTCTTTATCATCATGTCTGTTGGATTCTTCTTCATACTGATTTCCACTAAGTCAATAATCTTTTCTAATACAACCTAGTGTGTATCATGTGATACCTCATACCAATGTGCTTTGTCCGCTTATGATACATGTGATCCTTAACGAGATGTATCATACTCTAACTGTCACAGTAGATCCAAACTGGTATCAGAGCCATGCCCAAAACTTTGAACCGGATGTGTGAAAGATCTCAGGAATGGACAGGGTCTGGTCCGCTGCCTTGTGGGACGTGGGTGAATGCCAGTGGCTAGGCTGGCTCGCTTCTTCCTCCGCTGTGATGACAAGGAGCCCAAAAGAGGCTAAGACTCTTTGTTTGAGGGAGAATTGTTGAGCTAGTGCGAATAAATAGTCTCACATCAGTTAGACTTGAGGATGGTCTTGGGTATATAAGTGTTTGGGTTACTCTACCTAACAAGTTAACTTTTTGTGATGGTGCCTCAAGTCTTATAAGTTGTTGGAATCAACAACAATGCGGAAGAAGAAAAGATGCAAAGAATACAAATCAATCATAGACACCAGAAATTACGTGAAAAACTCAAATCGGAAAAAAAACAAAGGAGTCGCACCCAAATTCACTACTATCAGAGAGATTGCAGGGGAGAAGAAGAGAATCCACAGAGCTGTTGTGTATAATGGTACTTACAATAGAGTATTGCTTCATCACTCTTAAACCCTAATGATGGTGCCCTGATTTCATCATAGAAATTGATCTCAACTGATTCCAACTGGCTTGTTATCGTGTTAAATTCATTGAGATGCTCAGCGACGCTTTCGCTCTTTGCCATATTCAAGTTGAACAACATTATCATCAAGAAAATCTTGTTTGAAACTGAGAGTTTCTCATACATCTTTGCTAGCGCCGCCATCAAGTCTTTGATCGTCTTCTTCCTAGAGGCGTTGAAAGCAACCGACGATGTCATGGATAATCGGATCGCCCTAAGGCTTTCCGATCTAGGATCTCTCACTCGCCACCGGACATCTTCTTTAGCTTTTGAGCCTTTCCACTGAGAGGAAAATAAAAATCTTTCTAGTACAGGTAGTCTTCGATTTGTATCTTTCAGAACCTAAAGTTCGCACCGTTGAATCCTTTAACTCTGATCTTATCTTCATCCGCCATTACGAACCTCGCTCTGATACCACTTATAAGGTTTGGGGCACCATCCCAAAGGTTAACCTATTAGGTGGAGTAACCTAAACTGTAATACTCTTGTTCTGTAAAAAAAAAATAAAAAATAAAAAATAAATAAATAATATAATAATGATATAATAAATAAATAAATATATATATATATACATGTCTATGTCAAGTTTCGAACCTCGTTCCTTTATAACAAATCCTAAGTCCTAAACCATGATGCCACATTAGCGTGTGGTTAAAAAGGAGAGCTAAATTATTTTAATAACCCAAAGTCAGAAGTTTAAAATTTGAATCTCTTACTGAAAGATCTCAAGAGATATTTCGGGATCTCTTATCTTAACAACTTAGATTTTATCCTAACCAACTGATCCCTAAAAATCCTAACCTAAAAGATTCTATCTCAATATATTACCGTAACCTTTATTCTGTTTCTTTACGACAGAAAAAAAAAAAGAAAAAGAAAGAGCGATAGTTTTAGATAGAAATCATCTTTCGTCCTCATCCCTTCACTATTCTGAAACTGATCGTGATCATGACGGAAGGACCGCTTGGAGATTGAGAAGTAGTTGGAGATCGAGGAGCAGACGAAGGAGAAATCTATCCAGATCTATCCAAGTAGGTTTTTTTAAACAAATTTACGAAGTTAGATTTTTTTTTTATTATCCCTATCTAGATTAAGTTGTTAAACTAGGTCTAATAATCTATCATGTCTGAGAATCATCTTATAAAATGTAAATTTTCCCAAGATTGAGTAATTAAATGAAATATAAATTTTATGGTATGTCATGTTTGAATTTCTCTTTGTAATGGACTTTAATTTATCTAATATATAAATATGCAAATAAAATAAATTGTAGAAAAAAATATATCCACAAAAAAAAATATTTAAATTGCCATGCGTAGATTTATTTTCTAGGAATCATTAATGTAATACCCTTGCTTAATTAAAACCCAAATAATTAATGATTTATTATCCCAAATTAGAAGGAAAAAAAAGAAAGGTATTTGGATTAAATAATTGCATCTTAAATAAATCCCTAAATAACTAAATTTCCTTTCACAGAGAAATTAGGGTAATTTATCAAGGTATTATTTATGGAAAACAAAAGTTAGAAAGATTGGAATTTATTTTATATGTATATATATATTGGTAAGTATTCATGTTTGTAAATAAAGATAAAAAAAGGAAAAAAAACAGAGAGCAACTGCTCTCGGCCAAAGGCCGAGAGCAGCTGCGGCTGCACAGACCCACCGGGTCTGTGCAGCCGGGTCTGCACCCGACCCAGGTGCAGACCCGCACCCGGTTGCCCAGCCCAGTGGCCTGGGCAGCCACTGGGCCGGGTTCTTGCAGGGAAAAAAAAAAAAACATTTTTCCTTGGCCTGCTCTCGGCCAGGCCCGAGAGCAAGCCCTTGGCCTGGCTCCATAGGCCAGGCCAAGGTCCGGGAAAAAAAAAAAGAATAAGACAGGGCCTGGCAGAGCCCATGCCCAATCCCAGAAAAAAAAACAGAAACTGGCCTGGCCAATGGGCCAGGCCAGAAAATAACAGAAAAACAGAGAATAAAGGAAGCCCAATTCATTTAATCCGACCCAATTACAGCAACAGACCCTATAAGTTTTGAAAAAACAATTTTTTTTATCTAGATAAAAAATGGAAAAAATAAATAAAAATAGTGATAAATATATAGATAACTTCTACCATCTACATAAAATATTGGAGTAATTTGCAGCTCATATGGGGCTGAATCACTGCATTTAAAGATTGAAACCCGCTATTCTAATTTCAGACCCGTTAAGAAAATTTCATGTTTTAAACCATTTAAAACACATAAAAAGCAGTAAACAAAATCTGAAAATCTCATAAACTTTATACTTCATTATGCAACCTTATTTAAAGATCTGGATTGTCCACACATGATTTAAAATACTAAATAAATAGAATATTTCATGTAAAAGTCGATATATGAAAGTTCGATAATTTCTATTTCGATATATATTAATGTAGATTTCTCCGATTGGTGCTTGGACGCGTGGTAGCCCAGGTGAGTGTTCTTTCACTCACTATATTTTTGTATATATATCATTTTGTTTATTTTAGGATATTTATTGTTGCTATTATTGAATGGTTGATCTAATAAACTTATTGTTAAAAATCCCAGAACTTAGAAATTGCTCAGAAATGTGTAAGATTCCAAATATCAATATTGCATAATTAGATGTTTGTTTTTTTCTGAAATCTCTAAATTATTTTTGATTGAAAGTTATTGAATACTCAATAGAAGTAGAAATTTTTATAATTGTGAAATTGTTAATTATTGAAAATTATTCAAAAAAGTAATTGAAATTATTGGAAATTGCAGAAAAGGAAGGTGATACTGAATTCTCTATTATATATTGACTACATCATAGGAGGGATTATATGATATTGGATCATGAGAATATTGAAGGAAAAAAAAGAAAAAAAGAGATTATGTTACTATTGTCACTGGGTAAGACATTTTTCATTGTCACATACGTCATTGTTATTGTTATTGATCATACCCAGCAACTTAGATGACATAATCATTGATAACTTATAACTGGGGATGGGAAAATTGATAAAGGAGACGGTGTTGGTATTTTGGGTGGACTTAGGATATAGGTTGCGCAGCCGAAATACGGTTCCACTGCAGGGTTCCGGGGGATGACTGACATCCCGTATTGTTCACATTGTTATCGTTATTGACACATTGTTATTGTTATTGATATTGACTACCTAGCGGTAGGACCTGGTTCAGCGCCAGGTGATTGGGCCGTAGTTCCGGGTATGTACGGAACCCCCTAAAACACAAATTTCCGTCTTCAATTATCAATTTCAAACAATAAGACATTGAGAATAAACTTACACAGATATATTGACAACTTTACCTCATCTGGATAAATTATAGTTTATAAATGGTTATGTGGTGTATATTATGAACTTTAACATGATTCTGATATGCTAATTACTAGAAAGAAAACTATTTAGCTATGCATGTTGTCGTTAGATTTTACATGTTATTTTTTATATTCCCCTCTTTTTATCATTTATTTAGGTCGCCATTGACGACCCTGAGTTGCTTACTCAGGTTCTGATCCAGAGACTCTGCAGGAGCAGGAGTACTTCGAGCACCTTGCTGATCTTCAGTAGACAGATCCTTCTTTTTCATATGTGAGAGACTTTTATTGTCGTATTTTCTATGATTCGTTATGTTGTAATAAGTGAGACTTTTGGTGACATTATGTACTTGATTTCTCTAGCTGGAATAACGAATAAATCTTGTTTTATTTTGAATCAATGTACTGAGGCTTAACGTTTTTGTTTTAAAAATACGTCGCCGGCTCTAGTCACGTACCCTTATTATGAGTATTATGATTGCGGGCGTGACATAAACACTTATATACCCAAGACTATACCCAAGTCTAACCGATGTGAGACTATTTGTTCGCACTGTGTTGAACACCCATGTCCTTCTATCTGTTTATCCTAGGCATGAAGCTCTTAATCATGGGAGTTAAAAATCTTGCAGCATCTCAGTGTATTACAGGATCGTACCGAAGAGAGGAGGTATAATCATCAATCAATTGGCATTTGTTGATGATTGTGTGCTATTAGCGAAGGCTGATGTAGAGGAGGTAAGAATTTTGGGCAATTTTGCAAGCAATTACCGTGATATGTCAGGCCAAGTAGTAAGGAGAAATCTTCAATAGTGTTTAGTGCAGGGGTGTCTCAGTAGCGCAAAGGGTATATTTTGAACGAGTTAGAAATGGGATCAGATATCCCCTCCTAAAAGTTGATGATGGCCCCCCACATATTATTATGAGTGTGCTATTATTTTTTTTTGGCATTTCACCCTTAGTGAAAAGTCTAAAACACCTATTTCTACTTTCTCCTGCTCCTTCCTTCCTTCCTTCCCTCCTCCTCCCCCTCTCGGGCCTCTCCCCTCCCCCATCCCTGCCCCTCCCTCTCCCCCTCCCCCTCCCCCTCCTCCCCCGCATCCCCGGCCTCCTTCCTCCTCCTCCACCCTCCCAGGCCTCCCCCATCTTGCAGCCTCCCCCTTCCCCCGATCCCCTCCTTCTCCTTCCCCCTCCTCTACCCCCTCCCCTCGCCCAACCTCAGACTATCCGGTTAGATCTGGCCGAATATGCCAGATTTATTCAGCCAGAAGTGGTCGAACAGACCAAGTTCTGTTCGGCCGGCCGAATAGGCCATGGGGGTGGGCGAGGGGGAGGGGGAGATTGGGGGTAGGGATCACATGATGGGGGAGGCCGCGGGAGGGGTGAGGAGTAGGGGGAGGGGAGGGGGAGTGGAGGGAAGGCTGGGGAGGGGGAGGGGGAGCAGGGGGAGGCCTGAGAGGGAGGGGGAGGGAGTTCGCCGAGGAGAAGAGGAGGAGGGAGTGGTTCGCCGGAGGGAATGGAAGGGAAGAAGGGGGGAGAATAAGAAGAGGTAGTTTGGATTTTTTTATTTTTTAGGGGTGCCTTCATCACATTTGTCGGTGTCTTAATCACTGGGGCGCCTTCATTACATTTTGGGTGGAAATATCTGCTTCCATAAAAATGGAAGAATACACTAATTAGTCTCTAAAACTGCATATTTTATACCACATCTTCACATTTGTTTAATATTAAATTCTGCTTATAACACCTCTCTTGCATGTTTTTAGGTTCATGGTGTGCAATGAAGAAGAACACCCTAAATCACCATTAATGGGTGATTAAAAGTCTATAATATAGCATTGACTTTGGAGAGCTCCCAAAACCAGAAACCGGGACATCCAACTGACAGGGGACCGACGTGACAGCGCACAGCAGGCGGCGCTGTGTGCGCCGCGCCAGTGCCTCGGGCCAGGGGTTGTCCCCCTGGCCCCCTTTCCCATGGTGCCTATAAATATCGCTCTTGGGGGTTCTTCAAGGAGATATACGGAGAGTTAGGGTAGTTTTCTTATTTTTGTTGTAGTTTAGGATAGTATAGTTTAGTTGTTCTTATTCTTCCTCCTTTGTATTTTTCATTTCTTGTAGATCTTGTAATAGGAAAGAGAGTGGTACATGGTTGAAATGCAAGAGTTCCTGTAATAGAAGGTGACAATCTATGAAACGTTCTCTCTTTACCTAACTTTGTTTTCTTCTCTCAAATTCCTTTTACATGTTTAGCTAATTCTCTTATGGAAACTAACTGCTAACCACTAACTTGCTAACTTCTTATTTGATAATCCACATGAATCTAATTGTAACGCTTGCCTTAATTAAGCACCCTTTTTTCCTAAATATTCATATCTTAAAAGGTAATGGGAAATGGCATGCATGCTTGATACCCTATTTATTTCATGCTTATTGAATGTAGTATAAAAATGAATACATAAGTATGAATACACCCATATATGTAGACAAAGAAAATACCCCACATGTGTTGACTTGCCACCATCTCTCTCACCATACATGTACCTCATGGAGAGGGGGGGGAGGCATGGAGCTTGTCATAGGGCATGGTGTAGGGTAGAGTAATGGGTTAAATAGGGACACATGGAACACTCTTGTGGGAGATTAGAGGCTATAAATAGGGAGAGGTGAAGAAATTTCCTCATTTGCTAAAACTCTCTCTCTCTTCATCCCAAGGTCCCAAACCTCTCTCTCTCCCTTTTCTGCAGCCAGCATAGCAGCAGCAAAAGCCAGCAGCAGCAGCAGCAAAAGGCAGCAACAATTACAACAGCCAAACAGCCTATTTCCTCCATTCTCTTCCACAAAAACACCCTTTTATTCTCCACCTCAAACTCCCACTTACTTCTCTTCAATCCACATACTAGAAAAGGTTCCGTATTCCTCTAAGAAACCGTTAGAACGAGTCAAGGAGTGGTCTAGATTGAACGACTCCGTCGTAGAGAGATATCAAACTTGAGGAAGAGCATACCACTTTAAAAGGGTGAGTAGAACATATGAATCTTTGTGTTATGATAAATAGACATAAAAGTAAAGATTTCGAAACTTGCTTATTCTTGTTACTTTATGTATCCTAGCATATTGGTAGTATATAATGCATGTGATTGTTGTGTGTTTGGAGGAAGGGACCGGGTTGAACCGGAGGTGCGAGTAGGGTAGATTATACGGTAGCGCATTGGAGGAAGGGACCGGGTTGAACCGGTGGTGGTAGAAGGGGAAAAATTTATTGCATGGATTGATGCGTAGGAGGAAGGGACCGGGTTGAACCAGAGGAGGCCGAAGGGGGAGCCCAATGTAAGGTCAATAAAGTATATTGGTGCGACTAAATAGAAATTCTATGTTGAGATTGTATATATATATAAATCCTTAACATTGAATCTGGAATAACTTTGTATACAGACAAATATTACATAGGTTAGTCGACTAAGTCCCTGGAATAAGTCGACTACAGGTGTGATACATAGGCAGATAAACTGCTGGAAAGCCTGGTTAGTCGACTACAGACAGACTGTAGTCGACTAACTTCAAATACAGAGAACAAACAGAGAGTTGGCAACCTGTTTTGGACATAATTAGTCGACTACAGTCGACTTATAAGTCGACTAATAAATTGTGTAGTCGACTACACCAGAGAGGGTAGTCGACTATAGGTGGTATACAGAGAGCAACATACCCTCCCGAACCATACCTAGTCGACTATAGGGGACCTGCAAGTCGGCTATCACATAGGGTAGTCGACTATACCAGGGAGGGTAGTCGACTACATAGGATCCTGTCAGCCAACAGAGAAGCAGATCCTTTTGGGTTGCCTTCAGTCGACTATAGCTATAACTCTAGTCGACTGGTGGGTATTATTAGTCGACTACATTAGGATATAAGTCGACTAATAGACCTTATTACTGTGTTCCAATTGGGTTCTCGGCTAATAAGAAATTTTATATAAATAGTATAATGACAAACCGGTCAACCTGATAACTTAGGCCATGTAGACCTACTTAATAAGCATGCTTAAATATTGTTTTACTCACTGAGCTGTCAGGCTCACTCTATTCTAATTCCACCTCCAGGTCGGGATAAGGGCAAGGGACCCGCTTAAAGGCAAATGTGCGGGATGAGCGCCATCAGAATCATAGCATTAAAAGTTACTTTTGTTATGTATATGACTGTTTATAATTATGTGCATTGGTAGTTGAAGGTTGTCATCGACTTGTAAACCTTATAGAGTCTGGTGTTAGACTCCAACCTTGTAATATATATATGCTTGATTATGGAATTCCAGACTGAGTTTCTTATGGGTTATCGAATCCTATGTGTTGTCATGGTAAGTCTTGATTAGATCATATATGTTATCTTAGTAAACTTTTGATGTATAGTGTAGAATTCTTTGATGTTGAAATGGAAGTATTATTTAGTGTTGGGTCCCACGCTTGGATTATTAAGATAATTGTAATTAAACGGAAAAGTTTTATCTGGGACCGTTACACTAATAGCCTCTACTTGACCTTGCTCTTGCAAGAGCCATTGATGGCTCATGATGATGGATCTAACACTCAAACATCTTAACTCTCTAATAAACTAACATTACTTTACTTCATACTTACTCTTGTTTAGTTTTGATGGTTAAGTGTAGCTTACACTTGTTTGTTGAGTTGGGATGTGATGAGTTACATATGGGTTATGCTTTGAAACGCTCTTGAACCAAGGACTAGTGATGGCCAATGATACATGTAAGGCAACTATCACTAAGAGATTAGCATAGTTAGTGGAGCCATTAGTAGCTAGCAGTTATGAGTTTTCTTTCTTTTGCACCTTGTTTTAGAAATATATCAAAAATCACAAATATATTCTTTTCTATGTTTCTCACTTCTTTGTGTTTTACCGTACTTCTCTTTTCATTCTTTATTTTCTTTTCTTTTCATTTTTTCAAACATTGAAGAACTTTTAACATACACGTGAATATACCTTGTAAGTTTCTATCGCCTCTCGTCCTTATGGATTCGACTTTGTTTTAGCTTCTATGCTATAACGGAAGTATCGAGGAAGCCAAAGCACACATACTTTAAATATCGATTTCAAAACATACACTTTTCGTGCGTGATTTTCCCCCGATCAAATTTTGGCACCGTTGCCGGGGATGGGAATGTTTTGATTTCACGTTTTTATTAACTTTTCTTCTTTATTTTTTGGTGTGCGGTCAAAATTTTAGCATTGTAGAAGTCCACACTTGCTCTTGTGTAGTTGGGTAAATTCTTGTATATTATTACATTCTGTTGCTAATATTTATTACCTTTGCACTATAATAACTTAAGAACTAAAATACGAAAGTTGGATGTTTTAAAACGGTTTAGACATTTGCATCTAGGCACGTGTCAATTTTTATTTCAATATACTGTATTTTGTTCTTGTGTTATTGTGATCTTGATGGAGGTGTACATATTGCATTGCATATAGTTAGGACACACTACAGTGATTTACTCGCTTTTTTGTGTTCATTCTTATCTATATTGTACACTTGCACAAATTGAACTTAAGGCAACACCCAATACAACATAAGGTGGGGAAGTCAATATCCTTTCTTAGCCCAAAAATCACCTCCCTACTAACACAACCCAACCCTAAATAAAACTTGCTAGACGTTAGACCCTAAGGACATTTCAGACTCATTTAAGAGATTGACCTAAGGGGGAAATTGTTAGAAGTTGACTCTTGTCAAATCGGTGTCTAAGGTTGGGATTGAGAGGCGAAATCTCGAAGAACAGTGGTTTGACATAATTAGGCCCGTTGCTCCTGCACGGATACCTCCTACTGATCTTCCCCTACCTGACCGATTAACTTGTGGTCAGATTCTGACAATGTACCCTCCGTGGATAGTCTAACCAGTTAGGAGTCATCTAGGTCTAAGTCAACCCTAACATAGGCTTGTTTTCTTTTTCTTTGTTTGTTTGTTTGTTTGTTTTTTCTGTAAATTGTGAAATAAATTTTAACAATAACAATTTTTTCAATCATAATATGAATCCATATTTCACCCCGACCGGATAACTCCGACCCGACTATGTACAACATGAACCAACCATATATGCCGGATTGGGATTATTCGACTCAATGACACGTATCCTCAATCCTATGTAATTTTCAAAATAACTTCAACTCTTCACAGAGTCAATGGGGATTCAACTCCCTCGATTCTAATTTCCAACCACCTTATCCACAATTTTCATTCCCCAATTTATATCCATATCCTCCTTTTCTTGTTCCACCTACCGAAGAAAAATCTAATTTGGAAAGGAGTATGGAAGCCATGTTTGAGTCCCAACAACAAATTCAAAATTCCCTCAATTCACAATCTTTCCCTCAATTCACAATCCTTCCCAAATTAAACTCCATATACTCCTTTTTTAGAACATCCAATTGAAGAAAAATCTGAGCTAGAAAAGCGTTTGGAAGTCTGTTTTGAAATGGTGCAACAAATTCAAAATATGTTGGACTCAACATCTCAACCAAATTTTCAAGAGTCATGCTCATCTTTTCCAGTCTCACCGATTCAAAATGAACAACCATCAATACTGGATTTTAGTATGGAACCCTTGCATGAGTCCGAGCAGCAATCGCAACATCTGATGGACTCACAATTTCACATAATTTTCAAAATCAACTTTCATACTCACCTTTTCAAGAAGAACCAATTGCAAAAAGTATGGAAGATATGATTCAGACTCTAAATTTTGTTACCCGACCTATCAGTATGTTGGACTCAATAATGAGCAATTTGATCAATGAGAGCGAGAAAAATCTTTCTTGCCAACCTTTGACCAATCTTTATATCCCTAACTCTACCGATTGGACCCAAGAATCATGTTATTTTAGAAAATAAGATTCAATTCAGGACACACATTTGAACTTGACCAAACTCCAAGTTTATGAAAGTCGCCTGGACATTCTGGCAAGTTATCCCTTTCCTGAAATTGAAATTGAAATTGAATGTGATCCCGAACCTCATGTGAGTAATTCCATTTCACTTTTTGATCTAACAATGACTCCGGTACTTTACCAATTTTTTTTTCTCTATTCCGAAGTCAACATTGAATCCGTACCTGTACACTGTGAAATTGAATCACCAATATCTTATGATCACATTTCATTGATGGGGAAAGTGTGTGAATATCAATGTTTTAGTTTGGACCCCATTTTTGAACCAATTTCGACTCCTTGTTTTGAATCTCGACTTGATCTGAGTCCGTATCGGTTTTTATTCTTGTTCCATTTGAATCCAAATCAATCATTTTCTAAAATCACATTTCATTGTTGGACAAGAATGTTGAAGAAAATGACTCGATAATTATTTCTGAAATTGAAATTAGATGTGGATAAAATTTTAAATAAGACCATTCACTCAATCATTCTTTACAGGGTCATATTAGAGAGGTCACTGGTAGGTTTCAGCAAAATTCACGATATCTTGATTGGGTAGCAACGCTTGACCCAATCAGACCACCACCATGAGGTAATATCTTTCCCTCTCCATTTGTTTTATGTATATACACATTTACGATGCATTGAGGACAATGCATGAAATAAGTATGGGGGAGGGATTACAAACGTAGTTAGTTTTACATTTTCTCTCTTTTACACTTCTTCTTAGGAAATTTTTAAAATTTTCTTTTATATAAAAACTCTCTTCTTTTTCATTTTACAAAACTTTTTGAAACAAGATAAATAGTTTGATTTATTTTTTAAGAAAATTAAGATTATCTTAGGAATTAGGTATGCCTAAATTATAATTTTAAAATCAAGTCAAAATAATAGATCTTTTTAAATTTTAGGATAAGAAAGTAAGATTGGAAAGATAATTTGATCTTGAATTTTTTGCCTTAGATTTATGCACTTCACACTTACACAATTATTAGGATTGAAACAATATATATAAAAAAATGAAATGATGATAAAATCACTTATTGAAGTTGAGTAATTATGCCTCAGGAAGTATGATTATTCAGATCTAAAACGGTGGACAAAAAATAAAATAATCCCTTTTAATTTTGTGGCCTTATTTACTTGAGTCCTTAAGCCTGAGGGATGTTTTCTCATTTGGTGCCCTAAAATCATCTGGTTTGGGAGTCATCGACTAAAGGTTCACTACCCGGGTAAATAAGAAAGACTAAGAAACTAAGGGAAGAAAAAAAAATATACAAAAATCAAGACATGAAAGTTTGAGTCGATATCCCAAAAATCTTTACAGTTCACAAAGTGCATATTTTTCTAAGAGTTTTATGAAAGATCAAGAATCAATTCAATTTTAAATTCTTACATTTAATTTATAACAAGATTTTGCATTTCGATTTAGTTAAGGAAAAAGAATTTCTGGTTAACGTATGACCTTGGATCACTTAATTTTCACAAGAATATTTTAATACTTTTCTCTATTTCAAAATGCGTTTTCAAAATACTAACATTTGATCTATTTCTTTATGGATTTTGTGGGTGTAATCCGCTGAAAATCCTCAGGAGACAAAACTCCTCCTCTAGGGGGAAACCTAGAGGTTTAACGGCTTATTGCACATGCTTAGTGCAATCGCGTCACCTGCGAAAGTGTGTAATAATTCCTTTAGTTTTTGTTTTGCTCGGAACTCGAACGGCAAAAGATAATTGTAGGGTGTGATTAGTCTCTAAAGCTGCAATATTTCATACCACATCTTCACATTTATTTAATATTTAAATTCTGCTAATAACACCTCTCTTGCATGTTTCTAAGTCCATGGTATGTAATGAAGAAGAAGACCCTAAATTATCATTTAATGGGTAATTAAAGGCCTATAATATAGCCATTGACTTTAGATAGCTGATTCGTCAAAACCAGGGGCCCAAATCAGAAACCGGGACATCCAACTGACAGGAGACCGACGCGACAGCGTGCACAGTGCCTGGGCCAGGGGTTGTCCCCTGGCTCCCTTTCCCCTGGTGCCTATAAATACTCCCCTTGGGGGTTCTTCAGGGAGATATACAGAGAGTTAGAGTAGTTTTCTTATTTTTTTTGTAGTTTAGGGTTGTGTAGTTTAGTTCTTCTTCTTCTTCCTCCTTCATATTTTTCATTTCTTGTAAATCTTGTAGTAGGAAAGAGAGTGATACATGGTTGGAAAGCAAGAGTTTTTGTAATAGAAGATGATAATCTATGAAAGGTTCTCTCTTTACCTATATTTGTTTTCTTCTCTAATTTCCTTTTACATGTTTAGTTAATCTTTTCTCTCATGGCAATTAACTACTAAACACTAACTTACTAACTTCTTATTTGATAATCCACATGAATCTAATAGCCTCTACTTGGCCTTACTCTTGTAAGAGCCATTGATGGCTCATGATGATGGATCTAACACTCTAACATCCTAACTCTCTAACAAGCTAACATTACTTTACTCCATGCTTACTCTTATTTAGTTTTGATGGTTTAAGTGTAGCTTCCACTTGTTTGTTGAGTTGGGATGTGATGAGTTACATATGGGTTATACTTTGAAACGCTCTTGAATAAAGAACTAGTGATGGCTAATGATGCATGTGAGACAGCTATCACTAAGAGGTTAGCATGGTTAGTGGAGCGATTAGTAGTTAGTAGCCACGAGTTTTCTTTGTTTTTCACTTTGTTTTAGAAATATATCAAAAATCACAAATATATTTTTTTCTATGTTTCCACTTCTTTGTGTTTTCACCGTACTTCTCTTTTCATTCTCTATTTTTTTTTTTCATTCTTTCAAACACTGAAGAACTTTTAACATATACGTGAGTATACCGTGTAAACTTCTATCGCCTCCCGTCCTTGTGGATTCGACTCGTTTTAGCCTCTATGTTATAACGGAAGTATCGAGGAAGTCAAAATACACATACTTTAAATATCGATTTCAAAACAAATACTTTTCGTGCGTGATTTCTCGGATCACGCACCATGTCATTTAAGTACTTGGGAGTTGTTATTCATCGCGGGAAAATACCTTGTAGTGAATTCAAGACTTTGGCTGACAAGATGAGAGGCAGATTGGGTGGATGGACCATGACTACTCATCTTCCATAGGAAAAATCACTCTTATCAACTTGGTGTTAGCTGCGATGTCCAGCTACGTCTTCTCGAATTCATGGATCCCAAATAGAATAGTTCAGGAAGTGGAGAGAATTAGTAGGGACTTCCTGCAAGGGAAAGAAGATGGAAGGAAGGGCTTGCATCTCATAGAATGGAGAAGACTGTGTGACTCTAAAGAGAAGGGGTGATTGGGCATCAGACCACTGTCGAGTTACAGAGAAACTTTGTTGGGTAAGCAAGTAATAAATGTGAGCAAGAACAAAATTGTGGTCTCAGGTCTAGAAATATGAAGTTTGAGAGGTGGAGGACTCTAGTAAAGGGAGAAGCAACTCATCTTGGGTATGAAAGGTACTCAACGATGTGACGAAGGGCGTTGTAGAGAGATTGGTATGGAGGGTGGGGCAGGGACACCACATTACTCTTTTCAAGGATAATTGGCTGGAAGTGGGCTCATTGTATGAATGGCCTACATTTACCAATATTAATAACCTTAGTATTTTTTTTTGAGAATATAGGTTATAGTCTGGTGTAAGAGGGATTTGAATCTCAGATCTCTTGTTCACTACAAAGAAATTTTATCAATGTGCTACAATGATACTTGCTTAATAATCTTAGTTCAGAGGAGACTGTCAACATTAATACATGGGGAATGAGGCAAGATTGGGCGAGTGTTAAGATTTGTAACTGGAATACGTCATGAAGGTAGA
The DNA here is from genome assembly GCA_038442645.1 of Agave tequilana. NCBI lineage: Eukaryota > Viridiplantae > Streptophyta > Magnoliopsida > Asparagales > Asparagaceae > Agave > Agave tequilana. The sequence continues at coordinate 78,435 of JAVJIF010023751.1, forward strand.
TGAAACTTCAGAGATCAAAAAACGGACGTGCACAAGAACATTTACACATTACCAATCGACTAATACTAGGTATAGTCGACTAATCACGTGGATTAGTCGACTAATACATTGTATAATCAACTAGGTTGGCCAACAGAGAGTTGGGGTTCTCGAATTGTGTCAGAGTAGTCAACTAGTATTTGGGCCTAGTCGACTAAAACATGGTATTAGTCAACAAAACCTGGCCTAGTCGACTAATGTCGGGTCTAGCAGTTTTCTTTTCTAGATCTGTTTTCAGATTCGAGTTGGATTTGGTTTTTTTCCTCAGGCGGTGATTGTTCATATTGATAAAATTTGTTTTGGACTAGAAGAGTTTTATGGTTTATAAATAACCCATTGGGGTGGCCTCCAATGTAATCCAATGAATTTTAATTCCTAAGGGTGTAATTCATCTAGGTGAGAGATTCGTGAGAGAAATTTAGCCACAAGAGTTCGCTGTTCTTGGAGGCCATCAAGAGCTTGTAATCTTCTCAGCGTGAGGTGTATGTAATTCTTATTGTATTCTCCCAAAGTTTTAATAAAGTTTCTCCCCCTTCTCTCGTGGACGTACACACGATCTGTTTGATCGGTGAAATCACGTTATATTCTGTGATAGATTTCTATCTATTTTAGAATATCTTCTTCTTCTCTTCTTCTCGTTACCTTAGTTGATCTTGTAGTTTGTTTCCGCTGCACTACCTCAGTCGATCTGGTTGTGGGGCCATCTCTGAATTCCCAATAATTGGTATCAGAGTAAGGCCAACGTAAAGATGTCTGCGATCAATTTCGATATTTGAAAGTCGATGATGAGCAGATCGCATATCGGGATGAACACCATCTTTATCTAGAGCAGGTTGAAGAAAACATTACTTAGGAGGGAGAAAAATCCTTAACATGAAGGAAAAAACTTGGCAGGAGTTGGATGAGAAAGCTTTGACAACTATTCAGTTTTGCTTGATGGACGAAGTGTTAGATGGGTTTTACACAGAGAAAACAACATCCTCATTGTGCGAGCGACTTCAGGACCACTATCTGAAGAAGGCGTTGGCGAATCGGTTAATTCTGAAACGTCTTTTTATTCTCCGCATGCATGAAGGTACACCTATCAAGTTTCACATTACAGAATTTTCTTTATTATCATGATCTAGATAAGATCGATGTTAAGATAAAAGATAAGGATCAAACATTTCTATTATTGTGTACTTTGCCTTCTTCATATAAAAGCTTTAGAGAAGCTATCATATATGGAGGCAAATCAACAATCAAGATCAATGAGGTCAAGGAGCATCTTCTCAATAAAAATAAAATTGACACCCAGTTGACGGGTGAGTCTCATCATGATGATTCCTGGCAAGTTCATTATTCAAAGAAGAAAAGTAATAATGGAAGTTTCACAGTTAACTCAAGACATAGGATTTGACATGCAACTATTTTCATAAGAAGGGGGCACATTAGAGCTGATTGTTGTCTTTGAAAGAAGAAACAACCAGATGCTAATATCTCTGAACTGGCTGAAGAGGATGAAGATAAGTGCGATGTTCTATCTGTTACAGACAGATCAGTTGGTAATAAAGGTAGATGAATTATTGACTCTGGACGTTCACAACACATCTATTTTAATAGGAAGATATTCTCATTATACACTTCGGTTCAAGAAGAGAAGTCTTAATGGGAAATTCTGCTACAAGTAAGGTGACTGGCGAACGAATAATTCTGTTTTGTTCTCATGATGGATGCATCACTACTCTTTAAGGCATCCGTCATGTTCCTGATTCAAGGCATAATCTCATCTCTCTTGAAGCCCTATAAGGAGAAGAGTTCAGTTTCAGTTCTAAATGTGATCCTATGAAAGTTTTTAAAGAGGCCCATGTGAAGTTTCATATCGAACGTGTCATCAATGTGTATATGTTGTGAAATTCAAAAGTTACAGTTGGTGGATTGCAGTTATCTTCGGCTTCGAAAACAGCAGTTGTGAAACAATTAGAGACCACGATGGTTCAAGCTCAGATGATCAGTTGTACCCTGAAGAGAAATTGGGACTAGCCGTGCAACAAGAAAGTTCGGATCATTACTCCTATGATGGAGCAAATTCTAATAAATCCTTTGTGAATCAAGGAGATAGTTGGGTGATAAAATTCAGATTGGCCTTGAACTTATTCGACCTAATCAAGTTGTAATCCCATGAGAGGGTTATGGAGAAGAGGGAGTGAGATGGAGATGAATTCAAGTTTTGCTCAATTGTACGTGGATGCGAGCACATGGAGCATGTTGGCTATTTCGGACTTGGACGTATTCGAGTCAAGGGGAAAATTGTTAGGATTTGTGACTAGAATACGTCGTGAAGTAAGACGAAACTTCGGAGATCAAAAAACAGACATGAACAATGAGCTATACATTTACCAGTCGACTAATATTAGGTGTAATCGACTAATCACATGGATTAGTCAACTAATACAAAGTATAGTCGACTAGGTTGACCAACAGTGAGTTAGGGTTCTCGAATTGTGTCAGAATAGTCGACTAGTATTTTGCTTAGTCGACTAATACATGGTATTAGTCGACTAATACCCTGACCTAGTCGACTAATGTTGGGTTTGACAGTTTTTTCTGGAGTTGTTTCCAGATTCGTGTTGGATTCATGTTTCTTTATTCTGAGACGGTGATTGTTCATATTGATGAAGTTTGTTAAAGACTAAAAGAGTTCTTGGTGTATAATTAACCCCTTTAGGGTGACCTTCAATGTAATACAATAAATTTGTAATTCTTAAGGTGTAATTCATCTACGTGAGATATTCGTGAGAGAAGCTTAGCGCTATTCTTGGCTGCCATCAAGAGTTTGTAATCTTCTCAGGGTGAGGTGTATGTAATTCTTATTGTACTCTCCAAAGTTTTAATAAAGTTCCTCCCCCTTCTCTCCTATGGACGTACACACGATCTGCTTGATCGGTGAAATCACGTTATTTCTGTGTTGGATTTCTGTCTATTTTAAAATATCTTCTTCTTCTCGTTGCCTTAGTAGATCTTTTGGTTTGTTTCCTTTGTGTTACCTCAGTCGATCCGGTGTGGAGGCGACTCCAAATTCCCAACTGCGAGCTCTTTGGAGATGCATTAAGAGAGAGGATTAAGTTGATTCCAACCACGATGCACAGCTACAGAGACGGGACAATATGAAAGTATTCAGGGAGTTGGCTACAGTGTCAAAGAGGCTTACAAAGTTAAAACAATGCAAGTTTCACTGTAAAATAGTGGTAAAGTCTCTTTGGAGCGAGCAAAAAGTGAGGATTATTGTAAAACTCCGAGAATATAATACCAAAGCAGAGAATTTTAGAGACAGAGTAGAAGTAGGAATTCTTATTGATTCTGAATTTTTGTGTGTACATTGAAATGAATCAGGAAGGGCCTATTTATAGGAAAACCTTGGGGACACTATGCAGTCGCTTGCGTCATCGCTTACATCAGCGCATAGTAAACTTATTAATGGTGCATAGTAACGTTAGGTGTTGACAGAGGTGGGCAGCCATCATTTTGGACTTTTGTTAACACTCCCCCTTGGCTGTCCACCATACATGATGTGTCTTATTAAAAATCTTGCTAGGAAAACCCAGTGGGACAAAACCATAGCGAAGAAAAAAAAGAGTACATCATCTCCGTATACGTATTTTATGCTGCCTCGTTAAAAACCTTACCAGGAAACCCTGTGGGACAAAGCCATAGTAAGGAAAAAAGAGTGCAGCCACGTAAGCTCCCCTCAAGTTGACATAAGTATTTCTTCTTCATAAATCTCGCTTATGACGCATCCCAATATCATGAATAAGCTTTCTGAAAGTTGTAGGGAGAAGCGCCTTTGTAAAGAGATCTGCCACATTATCACTTGATCGGATATACTGAATATTAATTTTCTTATCCTTTTCAAGCTCTTGGCTGAATGAGAAGAACTTTGGGGTATATGCTTGGTACGGTCGCTTTTGATGAATCCTTCCTTCATTTGAGCGACACATGCAGCATTGTCTTCAAACAGTACTATTGGATCTCTGTTGACTGGTAATCCACAAGTTTCTTAGATGTGTTGAGTTACATACCTTAGCCATACACATTCTCGACTTGCTTCATGAAGTGCTATGACTTCAGCATGATTAGAAGAAGTGGCAATAAGTGTCTGCTTTTGTGAACGCCAAGAGATCGCTGCACCTTCACATGTGAACACATATCCTGTTTGAGACTTGGCTTTATGTGGATCTGACAAATAACCTGCATCTGCATAACCAGTTATTTTTGTTTTGATTTTTTGGATCCTCTGAATAAACAAACCAAAGTTAGTTGTTCCTCGAAGATAACGAAATACATGTTTAATACCATTCCAATGTCTCCGTGTAGAAGATGAGCTAAATCTTACTAATAAGTTAGTAGCACATGCTATATCTGGTCGGGTACAATTAGCCAGATACATAAGAGCTCCAATTGCACTTAGGTATGGTACTTCAGGACCAAGAACCTCTTCATTATCTTCGCGAGGGCGAAATGGATCTTTTTCCACATTCAATGATCTAACAACCATTGGAGTGCTCAAAGGGTTTGCTTTATCCATGTTAAAGCGTTTTAAGACCTTTTCAGTATAATTTGATTGATGCAAAGTATTCCATTTGAAAGTGCTCAATCTGTAAACCAATACAATATTTGGTTTTTTTAAGGTCTTTCATTTCAAATTCATTCTTTAAATATATCATTGCTTCTAGGATCTCTTTGTGAGTCCCAATAATATTTAAATCATCAACATATACAGCAATGATAATGAATCCGGATGTTGTTTTCTTTATAAAAATACATGGGCATATAGGATTATTTACATATCCTTCTTTAATAAATACTCGCTTAAGCGATTATACCACATGCGCCCTGATTGTTTTAACCCATATAATGATCTTTGTAATTTGATCGAATATAATTCTTTGGGTTTTGAACTTAATGCTTCAGGCATCTTAAATCCTTCAGGGATTTTCATATAAATATCGCTATCAAGCGATCCATATAAATAAGCTGTAACAACATCCATAAGACGCATTTCTAAATTTTTAGAAACTGCTAGGCTGATTAAATATCTAAACGTAATTGCATCCATTACTGGAGAATACGTTTCTTCATAATCAATTCTAGGTCTTTGCGAAAAACCTTGAGCAACAAGTCGAGCTTTATACCTTACAATCTCGTTTTTCTCGTTGCGTTTTCGTACAAAGACCCATTTGTATCCTACTGGCCTCACGGCTTCAAGCGTGAGGATAATAGGTCCAAATACTTTACGCTTATTAAGCGAACTCAATTCAGTCTGTATAGCGTCTTTCCACTTTGTCCAATCATGTCTATTTTGACATTCAGTGACGGATCTTGGTTCAGGATCCTCACTTCCGTTAACAATATCACATGCTACGGAATAGGAAATATTTCATCCATATTTTCCATCTCATTGCGATTCCATAATCCTCCTATATTGACATAATCAATAGAGATCTCATAATTTTCTATATCTTCAGGATTTTCTATCTCTTGATTTGTCTTATTTTGTTTTTCTTCTGGAACACATTCTTGTATATTGGGTTTATTTTGTGTTTCTTCTGGAACACATTCTTACACATTGGGGTCATCGTGCTTATCTGCTCCTTTTTTTTCGAGGATTTTTATCTTTGAAACCGATTGGTCTACCACGCTTCAGGCGTGTCTTAGACTCATTAGTGACTTCATTCTCGGATTGTCCTTTTGGGATTTCAATCCGAGCAGGAGCATTTACAGCTGGTATATATGATTTAGTCATTCTTTTCGTATCAGTGAACGCATCTGGCAATTGATTGGCTATTTCTTGTAAATGCATAATCTTTTAAACTTCTGTCTCACATTGTCTTGTGTGAGGATCAAGATGTAATAAGGATGGTTCACTCCATGTAATCTCCTTCTCCAGCTGTTTCTTTTCTCCCCCTAATGCTGGGAAAATTGCCTCATTGAAGTGGTAATCGGCAAATCGAGCCGTAAAAACATCACCGGTTTTAGGCTCAAGATATCTTATAATAGAAGGAGATTCGTAACCGACATATATTCCCAGTCTTCTTTGAGGACCCATCTTTGTACGTTGTGGTGGAGCAATCGGTACATATACCGCACAACCAAAAATTCTAAGATGGGAAATATTTGGTTCTTGACCAAATGCTAATTGTAGAGGGGAGTATTCATGATATGCACTTGGTCTGATGCGAATTAATGCTGCAGCATGTAAAACTGCATGACCCCATACAAAAATAGGAAGCTTTGTTTTCATTATTAATGGTCTAGCAATAAGTTGGAGGCGCTTAATCAGTGACTCAGCCAAACCATTTTGTATATGTACATGGGCAACAGGATGTTCAACAACTATTCCAATTGACATACAATAATCATTAAACACCTGAGACGTAAACTCACCAGTATTGTCAAATTTAACTCTCTTGATTGTATAATCAGGAAATTGTCCCTTAATCTAATTATCTGAGCAAGAAATCTCGCAAATGCCACATTGCGAGTTGACAATAAACAAACGTGTGCCCATCTACTAGAGGCATCTATCAATACCATAAAATATCTAAATGGTCCACACAATGGGTGTATAGGCCCACAGATATTACCTTGGATACGTTCAAGAAATGTAGGTGATTCTGTTTTTATTTTAGCTGGTGATGGTCTAATGATTAATTTTCCTAGAGAACAAGCCTCACATGGAATTTTACTAACTTGAAGGATCTTCTGACCCTTTAATGTATGTCCATATGAATTCTCAATAATTCTTCGCATCATCATTGAACCAGGATGACCTAAACGATCATGCCACAGAGTTATTGTCTCTGTATCTTCTTTAACTACCATATGTGACTCTATCACATTTATATATGTGTAATGCAATCCTGAGGAAAGCTTTGGTAGTTTTTCTAGTATGCACTTCTTTCCTGATACATAAGTAGTAAGATACATATACTTCATATTTTCTTCAGTTGCAGACTGAGTATCATATCCATGAAGATATATATCATTAAAACTCAACAAATTTCTTTTGGATTTTGGTGAGAACAAAGCATCTTTTATGAAAAACTTTGTTCCATTTGGTAATATAAAGCTGGCTTTACCAGTCCCTTCAATCAAGTCTACAGGACCTGATATGTATTGATGATTGCCTTTGTTGGTTTTAATTCAGAGAAGTACCTTTTATGTTTAAGAATAGTATGTGTTGTACCGCTATCCGGTATGCAAATCTCTCTACTTTGGTCTTGACTTCATCATTAGAATAATCCATATCAAGCTTCATGCAAAATAAACAATTGGTAAGAATAAAATTTGAAACATATTATTATAAGGAAAATATTTTATTCAAAGATAATTTAAAAATTACAAATAACAAAATATGATAATACATAACCATATGTCTAATTATCACCAGTATTATGATGGATTGGAAGATCAACAAAATCGTCAGTAAAATCTGAAGCATTAAGATGAGTTGAATCATCCATAGGATCATCATGTTCAGTGAAATTCACTTCTGTCTCTTTTCCTTTCAAGGATGCTTTGTAAAGCTTGCAAAGGTGCTCCGGTGTTCGGCACACTCTAGACCAGTGTCCTTTGGAGCCACTTTTATAACAGGAATCTTCAGGATTTCGACGAGAACTTTCACGAACATCTTTTCCTTTTTCATGTATTTCTATATGATACTTCTTGTGGATCGCGTTATTCTGTGAAGGGTTGTAAAAACCACTTCGACCGCGTCCACGGCCACGTCCACGGCCACGACCACGACCACGTCCGCGGCCGCGTCCATAATTATATCCTCGTCCATAATTTTTAGAAAATGTAGCATTTGCTTCTGGAAATGCTGCTGAACCAGTGGGACGAGACTGATGATTTTTGATCAAAAGTTCATTATTTTTCTCTGCCACAAGAAGAGATGAAATTAGTTCAGAATATTTCTTAAAGCCACGCAACCTATATTGTTGTTGCAGTGTTATATTAGATGCATGAAATGTGGAGTAAGCCTTCTCCAACATTTCTTCATCTGTGATATCTACCCCACAGAATTTCAACTGGGATACTATTCTGAACATTGCAGAGTTGTAGTCGCTAACTTTCTTAAAATCTTGGAAGCGCAAAGCATTCCATCATCACGGGTGGCAGGGAGTATAACTTCCTTTTGGTGATCAAATATTTCTTTGAGATTTTTCCATAAAAACACCTGGGTCTCTTACAGTGAGGTATTCACATTTTAAACTATCATCAAGATGTCTGCGGATAAAGATTGTCGCCTTTGCCTTATCTTGCAATGTCGTAGAGTTTTTTTCTTTAATGGTTTCAGTGAGACCCATTGATTCAAGATGCATCTCAATATCAATAACCCACGACATATAATTCCTTCCCGTGATATCAAGTGGAAAGAACTCAAGCTTTGCAAAGTTTGACATGGTGATAACTATAACAAAATATAAAAATAATTAGAATCACAACATTTTTTATTTCTCAAAGAAAACTTGCATGTCAACCATAATAGTTACAAGTAGAAGAGGGAAGGTGAACATTAAAATAAAAAAATACGGGTACAATTCACTTGGATCCATATCTCCAAGAAAAACGAAAGAAGTATTGATGATGATGACGGCAATAATAAACATCAAAGCTGGACTAAGCATCTTGCGAAAAACTCGAACGCAAAGCTTCTAGAGATGATGAAAATTTTGAGAATGAAGAGAGATTGAGGAGTGAGTTATGTGGTTTAGAATTCACCTTTATAGGATGAAAAAATAGCCGTTTATAGCCGTTGTGGTTTTAGCCATTTGGGGATATAGCCGTTGGGGTTTTATAGCCGTTGGTTTATAGCCGTTGGGAGGAGAGAGAAAAATGATTTAGATTTTATATAATTAATATTGTAATTAAGGAAATGGTAAAATAAATGCATTGTACTACATATATTTATGAGCTATAATATATGCACGCCACTCTACTTGGTGAGTGTTTTGCAGGCATAATTAATAAAGCAATAATTATTGAAATAAATATTGGCACACCACGCTACTCGGTAAACCTTTCAGTGGGTGTTTATACATATATATAACAGAATAATAAAGTATATAATATTAGTAGCTTGGGGTTTAATCCACGCAAGCATCAAATTAGAGGTTAGTAAAGATATCATAATCACATCACTTTACTATAAATAGGTGGCAGAGCCTCCTTTCATTATAGTAGTGGTGTTATATGAATATAATTAGTATAATAATTCAGTTTTTCGTAATCACATCACATTTCTATAAATAGGTGGCAGAGCCTCCTTTTTTATAGTAGTGGTGTTATACGAATATCATAAGTATAGTAACTTGCCATTTTACCTTGAGATTGTAGAGGTAGAAGCTGGGACTTATGATAGCCTTGAGCAATGGAAGTAGAGGCTCGTGACAAGTTTTACCTTAAGCTAATGGAGGCAGAAATTTGACGTGGTAGGCTTTTTTCCCTGAGCTGACGGAGGTAGAGGCTGGGGACAGACTAGAGTGATCGTGCTGATAACGTGTTGTAAAACTCCGAGAATATAATACAAAGCAGAGAATTTTAGAGACAGAGTAGAAGTAAGAATTCTTATTGATTTCTGAATTTTGTGTGTACATTGAAATGAATCAGGAAGGGCCTATTTATAGGAAAACCTTGGGGGCACTATGCAGTCGCTTGCGTCATCGCTTACATCAGCGCATAGTAAACTTATTAATGGTGCATAGTAACGTTAGGTGTTGACGGAGGTGGACAGCCATCATTTTGGACTTTTGTTAACAAGGATTTCAATCTCTTTTTGGATCAGGCTTCAACTTTATTTCAAAAAAAAAAAAAAAAGAAAAAAAGAAAAAGGTTTTATAGACAGTGTGTTTGGGAGGAGAATGCTATGCCCACGAAGTGTTTGTAGAAACGCCATAGAGCCGTGCAAGGTGTACTGGGAGGCCAATGGAATGAGCAGCGACGGGGAATGGTGTGGCAATGACAGGGCGAGCGTCTTCTACAAACACGTTGTGGGCATCTTCTACATTCCCCCCTCGCCGACCCCTCCGTCCTTTCCGTCATGAAGTTGGCCGGCAATGAGTCCATTCATACCTGATCCGTCCTCATCACCCACGCTACTGCTCCCGACGAGGAGTCCGTCGACCGATGTACGAGGATATCAAGGCGATGCTGTCAACTGCGACGGAATGGAGGGCTTCACATATCTACGGAGAAGGCAAGCAGCATGCGGATTGGTTGGTGGGTCAAGCGACTAGAGCAGCTACTTGCAGGGAAAACAACCCAGGTAAGTTTGTTGATTTGTGTAGGATTGAAGCTTCGGTCTTCGTGTTTGAAAGGCAATAATATTTAGCATAGTTCAGGCTTTACCAAAAAAGGGGGGAAAAAGTAGTTTATATAATCTCGCGGTCACTCTTTCATTCTCTCCATAATTTTCTTAGGAATGAGAAGGGTCGAGTTGGCTGCCGTATGTTTTTAATATTTTGTAATGTGCTTTTGGTGGATGATTACTTAATTAACTTGTGTTTATATTATAGTAAATTGGTGGTTAATTTTTTATTTTGCTTATCGATTTTTCAATATTTAATTAGTATTTGAATTGTATGAAAGGACTCAAGGCGCTATCCCAAAAGACTGGGTTCGGAGCATCGCTCTGAGACCATTTGTAAGGACTCATGGCACCATCCCAAAATACTAGTTTTTTTAGGTGGAGTAGCCAAATCCTTATAAACTCAAGACTATCCCCATGTCTAGCCGATGTTGGACTATTTGTTCGACTCAAATCCTAACATTGTATTGCATTCGTAAGCCCGTCTGGGGCTGGGTTGGCTTTAATGCGTGAAGGAAGGTGATGGTCTTTCACGTTGTAAGCCGTCCATCATAACTGATGGACCTCTCGGAGCGAAAGAGAAAAGAAACCCACAAAACGCGTTTTTTCTCTCTCCCGCTTAGACCCGTCCATCAGCTGTGGTGGATCACTCACAATGTGAAGGACCATCACAGTCCCCAAGAGCCCGCAACACAAAAGATCACGATGCTTCGCGCGAAAGAGTCAACCCGAGCCCGTCTCGAATGCCGTTGTGGAATTTTATTTCGGTACACATCATCGGCCCCTGCGGTCAAGAAAAGGCGAAAATGACTTGGAGGCTCCAGTCTCCCTAACAAATATTATCCTGAACCAATCAGAATTTAGAAAGAAAACTTGAAACCATTCTTTGCATGTGAACGGAAGGCCAATTTCTTTAACAGCGGAGCCCACACGATCTCAATCATTTGATAGCGCGCCTCACACGACTGATTCCTCACCGCGTGTTCAGCGAGGAAGAGGGCTATAATGCACAGGGTAATACTTAGGGTCTGTTTAGTTGTCGTAACTGAACATAATTCGTAGTTGTAATTGGTAAAACTTTTATAATTGTAAATGAGTTACATGTATGTAAATTTTACGGTGTTTAGTTGGTAATATAAAATTGTAAAGTGAGAAAGTGTATTGTACTTTACGGTGTTTGGTTGTCGTAATGTATAAGTCGTAAGTGAAAAAGTTGATCACAAAATTAACTATTTGGTAATTTTAAAAGCTTTAATATTGCAAATAAATAACAAAAAAGTTAAATATTAAAAAATTTTAATATTAATATAAAAAAAATATTACAAATTTGTATGACCACAAAATTAAATGTAACTGGGCTGTAAGTGAGTGGTAACTAGGTTGCAAGTGAGTGTTAGTTGAGTTAGGTAAGTCTTTTACGAATTACGGTCCAAACAAACACCGTAGTTATAACTGAGTAGTAAGTCATTTACGAATTACGGAGTTTTACGCGAAACAATCGGCCCCCTAATTGTGCACCAAAACAAATATCAACAGCAAGGAAGTGGTATTTTACAACTAAAAATATAATGTATTGCTTGATTTATCACAAGGTTTTAGCCAACAACAGCAGCCATAATGGGACTATTCACCATCGTACTATTATCCGCTGAAAACCAAGTCAAGTAACCTTGCGAGAAAACCAGAGTCCCTGTCGAGGTCGAGCTCGCTGCGCGCACTGAATGTAGCAGAGAATTGCGCCTTCGCGTTAGCCTTAGAGAACACCAGCTTCTCAGGCTTCACCGTCACCGCCACCCCGGCCGGCGCCACGACCCGCACCGTATACGTCGAGCCCCGCGCCACCACGTTCGTCACGGTCCGATTGACCACCTTGCTGTACCTGTTGCCGGAACTCAAGAACACCATGAACGAAGGGTAGTTCAGCTCGGTCACCGCGACGTCCGAGCACTTGATCGGCCGACGAGCAATTGCGGTCACCTGATTGTCGTCGTTCAGCAGGCCGCAGAGGTAGCCAATGTAGTCGGCGGGGCTGATGTCGTAGATCAGGCCCGGGTTGTTGGCTCGAGAGACGTTGACGTGACCGGATCCGATCGCGAAGAAGTCTGCCGGTTTCATGGTTCTGTCAGGGACCGGAGTTCCGTTTTTCAAAAACAAGTTCGCCGTTGTCATCATCGCCGATTTGATTGCGGCGGGCGACCAGTCGGGATGCGAGCTCTTGAGCAGAGCGGCGAGCCCGCTCAGGTGAGGGGTCGACATGGATGTGCCTGAGTCTATGTTGAAGGCCGAGGCTCCAATTTGGAATGGCCAGGCTGCGAGAATGTTCACTCCAGGGCCGATGATGTCTGGCTTCAGGATGTTCGGATCAGCCATGTTCGGTCCCCTCGACGAGAATCCCGCAACCACCGGGGCCGGAGACGTTCCGATGATCGTACCTTTGAAGGAGATCGAAGCCGTGGGCTTGCTGGCCGAGCTTATGTACGTCTTGATCTCGATTCCATCGGCGTAGCTCACATGAGACGCAGGAAGAACATGGGCGTCGTCCCTAGTTATGCATCCGTCTGCCTGCGCGCTTGCGATGATCATCGCAGCCCCTCCGGCGTTTTTCACGACCATACCTTTCTCCACTCTGGTTATTATGCCTCCGTCGTCGCATAGCACGATGATTCCTCTGAGATCGAGACCGTCCAGCGAGCCATTGACGCAGGTCGAAGCTTGTGGTCCTCTGACGAACCCGGCGTACACCAGAGGCAACTGTGTCGAAGGGAAGTCGCCGGGCTGGTAAATGGTCTCGCCGTCGAATTTGTCCCCGTTGCCTAGCTGAACGGTGGACCGGATCGAGCGGTCCAAGGTGCTCGCGCCGACTGTCAGAATCCAAGGCGCGTCGTTCGACAACGTGCCCAGCGCTGGCCCGTCGTTCCCCGCGGCGCAGCTAACGAAGATGCCCTTCTCGACCGCCGCCAATGCTGCGATCGCGGTGCTGTCGTTGTAGAAAGGAACCGAGCCTCTGCCGAGGGAGGCCGACAACACGTCGACACCATCTTCAATGGCGGCATCGATTCCGGCCAGTATGTCTGAGATCGCACAAAGTTTCGGGCCGCAGACCTTGTAGATGGCCAGGTGAGCGTGCGGTGCCATTCCAGAAGCCGTGCCGTTGGCCATACTGCCGACATCGGCATTCTCGACGAACACGCCGGCGGCAGTGCTGGCGGTGTGCGTCCCGTGCCCATTGTAGTCGTACGGTCCCTGCACCGCCCTCAGCTCTCGAACCAAATTCCTCGCGCCGATGAGCTTGTTGTTGCAATCGGTCCGATTGAACTCGCACGCTCCCTTCCATTTGGCCGGTGGAGGGGGCATCCCGTCGTCCTTGAACGACGGGTGGCTCGGCGACACCCCGGTGTCCAGCACGCCGATGACGACGCCTCGGCCGAAGTTGGAATCGTTCCAGAATCCTGCAACGTCCCGGCGCACCCAAGAACTCGGGAGTGTGAGTTGTCAAGAGCGGCACGAGACGGTCGGGGGAGGCGGAGACGAAGCCGGGCTTCTTCCTGACTTCGAACAGCTCTTGTTCGGTCAGCCTCGCGGCAAAGCCGGTGGCCACGGACTTGTACGCGTGAACTAGCCTTGGCTCCGCCGTCTCGCTCGAGGCCGTGACTATGTCAGTTGGCAAGAAGGACATGTACCATTCCCTCGGGTCTTCGTCAACCGAGAGCGAGGCCGTGCCCAGTGTCCGGTGCACGTGCACGATGTACGTTTGGAGTTGGCCCGTGGTCTCGGCGCCAACTCCATAGTTAGAGAGGAGGAGGAAGAGGAAGAAGGAGATCATGGATAAGTCTCAGATCGGCCACAGCTTGTAATTCTTGAGATGGGAAGAGGAAAGCACTTCTATTCTATTTATATGCAAGTTTCATGAAGAAATTGTCACCGTGAATGAAAAATCTTCGGAGACTAGGCTTCGGAGAAAGATCACCACCAGCTAGTCGAAGACTTGTATGTCTTGAGCGCAAATGAAAAAGACTCGAGACCTAAGAATCAAGACCTACTTGGGGACAAGCCGTGAATTAGACGGTGGTGGTCTTGGGATGTTCGAATCAGAGCTGTAGATATTATGTTGGTGGTGGCTTGCTAAAGAATGATCAGTGCGGAGCTGAAGATGTCGCAAGTGCGGTGAAGGGGATGCCACATCTTCAGTGGTGGGGTTACGATCACGGAATGACCGGATGCGAGCTGGAGATGTCTGGACGGCGCTGTTGACGAGAGATTCGATCAAGGGTTGGATGGGTCCGAACAACAGATGACATATCTACGATAGAGGAGAGAAGACGCGACTAAGCCGAGGGCGTTCTGGTGGCTTCGTGTTTTTTTTGTTGAGAAGGAATAAACTGAGTATGAGTGTTTTTATAAAAATTTGTATCCTTCTATTTTGGAGATGTTTCATTAAATTTTTATTAATGAACCTTGTTCTTACCTCACGGTTTTATATTAAATTAAAAAAAAAAAAAACCTATACTCTCTAATTATTTCGTCAATGGTTCATGACAATACCCAAACAATGATTATAAGAAAAGTTAACAGACCCGCATTCAGTAATAAAAACATCAAATTTGAGGGATGAATGGAGCTAATAAGATTTAGTTCCCATGCCATAAACAGAGTGCAAAATGAGTGTTTAATGTTTGATTGGAATTCAAGATTTCATAAACTCATATTAACATTCCAAATCCAAATGCTGAAAAGATCAAATCACTCTCTATGGATCATAACAATCCAATCTGGAAGTGAGGAAGATGCTAGTATGCTGACACATCCTTCTATAACTTGACACAATGAAATATTTTTCAATTCTTTTAGTTACTGAATTTTGCAGGATTTCACTCTGACCAATTGTTGTGAGCTTGGTTTGATCTGCAATAATTTTTGTTTCCTCTTTTTCAGCTACTGTTGATACAATCACCCTCTTTGATAAGCTACTTTCAATTCCCTGTCAATATGCTTAACGACACTGCACATTATACTTTCAAGAGAAAATAACACTAATAATAATAACTTGTTGTGCGCCAACAACAACCAGATAGAGGAAAACCCTAGATCTTAGATGCAAAAGATCTACACTATTAACAGCAAAAACATACAATCCCAGAGAAAGAATACAAACTCAGATTTAACGAGGTTCGGCCTTTTCGCCTACGTCCTCGGGGCAAGAGAAAGGGGATTTCTATTGATTTTAGTAATCAATACAAGTTTACAGATTTGATTATCAAGAGAGTTCTTTCACTTTGCTATCCTCTCTCACATAAACCCTAGAAATCCATTCAGCCTTTAAATAGGCTTCAAATCAGCGTTTTCTCGAAGCAGCCCGACCCGACTGTCGGTCGACCGGCCGGTCGACCGGCCATATGCACCGGTCGACCGGGCAGGTCGACCGTGCCTAACCGAGAGTTAGGCACTTTCAGTCGGTCGACCGGGCGGTCGACCGCTCTCCTTCTGCGGTCGACCGGACCGGTCGACCGCTACTCCTCCTGTACATGTTGTGCACGTCCGTGCACGACGGTCGACCGGGCGGTCGACCGTTCTGGTGCTTCTGCCGACGGTCGACCGGGCCGATCGACCGTACGCCTGCTGTTGCGGCTGTTTCCTTGCTACGGTCGACCGGACGATCGACCGTGATGCCGTTTCTGCTGCTGCTGCTGAATTGCTGAATTTCTGGATCTGAGCCGAACTTCCTCGACTTCCTCCCTCTTCCTACATAACAATCATAGTGGAAACAGAGAAAACAGTTAAAATATTCTAATATATTAAAAGAGGAAACGATTTAATTCACTTTAATTTGGTACTTAAGTAAGTTCTAAGAGTAGAATCTCACAAGATCATGTCTTAGTTGCTGTAGCAATAAAGTTTGAACATAAAATAATCTAAAAAATTAATATGATCACCATATATAAACAATCCACACCGAATAATTAAGTTTTGATGCAAATAATCTCGTTCAGTGAGAACATCCACTAAATCTTTAGTAATCTGAAGTAAATAGAATAATCTCATTAGAAATAACAAACTTGGCTCAAAGATAAGAAATTACTCTTCCCTGGGGCTCACTACTTGTCGAGGTAATGGTATAATCTATCTCATCTAGACAAGGGAGAGATAGAGACTGGTCTTTTGTGGGTATCACTGCTATCCGAGGTAACAGTACAGTATGACTCTTCTCAGCCGGCACGTGCCGTCACGTTTTGAACATAGTTTACTAATACTTTTTCAATCAGGGTCTGTTTGGATTGAAGAAATGGAAGAAACCGAGAGAGAGAGGAGTTAGGGGGCCACGCCGTATTTTTGTGGCCCCACCGCAGTGATGTTTTTTTTTTTTTTTTGGGTGAACCAAACACTCAGTTTTGAAATCGCTGAGCTGGTCACGAGTGTTAGATTTCTCGCGGTCAGTTTCTTCGATCCAAAAGAGCCCTAGATAAACATCCCGCATGATTTTAAAAAATTGGTTACATGATTAATTCTATGTAAGAATGTAATGTTAGCTTAGCGGTTCTATAACATCACCAACTGCAACTCCTTTGAAAATATTACTCAAATGGTAGTTCTTTCTCGTATTTCAAATAAGGTGCACAATACCAGGGCGGAACCAGGTATAAAATTTTGAGGTGAGCTGTAATTTTTTTTAACATATACTTATGAATTATATGCATTTCTTAAAAGAATAAAAACAGTATTCTCCACTAAATCTGGGGTGGAACTAGTAATAAATTTGCTAAAAGAAAACTAAAATAGAAGGGGGTGTACACAATATCTGAAAAGAAAAAAAATAAAAATGAATTTAAGACAATATTTGAAAAAATGGGCCGGGCTATAGCCCGACCCAGCCCACCTTTGGTTGCTCCTCTGCACAATACCAATAAGTTATTGGATGTTATCGGCTGATGGTTTTATTATCAATATCGTTAATATCAATCGTCAATATCGATCATCTCGGTCATACAATATTGACTCTTATATCGGTGATATAATAGGGTTAATATCGTATCAAATCTGTGCCAATGTACTTCAGAATTTGGTCGAGATTTTAAACTATGATACCATCTATTATGAAATTTATGCTCCCCCCCCCCCCCCCCCCCAAGGCCGCTTCACACAAGTCTTGGATTTTTCTATGTTAACCTTGCAAGGTCATGAAATGGAATAACTAGATCAAAGCGATCAAGCAGGTAATGTCCAAACTTGCATGTGGCCACCTCTTCATTTGCTATCC